>JAOWBP010051299.1:0-15985 GCA_028571105.1 Tragopan temminckii | reverse complement strand
ACACTGCTTTGGATGCAGCCCAGGATACAGTTGGCTTTCTGGGCTGTGAGGGCACGTTGCTGGCCCTCCACCAGTATCACCAACCAAGTCTATTTCAGCAGATCTGTGCTCTATCCTCTCCATCCCCCAGCTTGTACTGATAGCAGGGGTTGCCATAACTCAGGTGTAATTCTGGTGCCCTGCCCTGATGGGAGAAGTGTGGAAAAGTGAGCAGGGAAGGGGGGACCAGCAAGGAAGACCACGAGCTGTTGGATTCCACTGATGTCCCTGTGTTTTGTGATGGAGAAAAGCATCTGTACGTGAAATCCTGCTCCCCACTGGTCCTTGCTGAGCACCTGGCCTGCAGGACTGTGCTGGGGCATGTGCCTGGCCGCAGCCCCAGAGATAAGTTAATGAGTGGTAATTAAAGCATCTGAAGGAAGGAGTAGGATTTCTAGATCGTGTATGCACTAAAAAGAGATGAAGCCAAGCTCAAACCGACCACAATGTGCTGCTGCCCTGCCAGAAGTACGAGGGCTGGGGGTGCCGAGCAGCTCGGTGAGAGGAGATGGCCCTCTTTCCCATTCATGTATTTTGTATTATAAAATGACTGTGGTTGTCATAGCAACATAAAGGGAGCAGATCTCATTACTGAGGCCTGGCCACATTATTTTCTCCAAGGAATTTCTTCTTTTCATTATTTTTCTCCAAAGGTCAGTTATCCTCTGAGGCAGGGCGGGAGATTCTGCGAAAGGTGAAGCATATTCATGGCAGAATTCCCCTGGTGGAATTTACAATCATTTTGCTTTTTTTTTATACTTGTAGAAAGATTTCTTTTAGTGTAACATTTTCTTTTAACCCTTTCCGTGTGCTGTCTGCCTGCGCTGCAGATCAAACCAGCAGGTGACTGCGAGGCTTTGCGTAGGCCTGCATTGATGCTTGGCCAACGTTTATGGAGACCCAGCAGTGGATGCGAGCGAAGTGAGGGGTGGGTGGGTTCAGCTGTGGTGACAGTGGTTGTGGGTCACCTCCACTGGTGCAGGTTTTGAGGGGTGCATCATGTAGGCTCTTGTTCGTCGCTGGTGTAAATGCGGAGCTAACGGTGTTGTCTGTGCTGAAAAATAGCGTGGCCTTAAAGGCCTGTCTGGCTACAGAAGTCTTACGCAAGTAATCAAGTTTCATATCCTGCTGTTGTTTTAAATGTGATTGAACATGGGGAAGCTAAAGAGTCCTAATATAGCACTGAAAGACCACAGAAATGTCTCTTCTTTGTTTATTGTGCCTTTGCCAAGCCAGAAGCACCAGGGTCTGTCAGTGTTAGGGGTACTGTCCTTGTAATCTTCTGAAATGGTATCCTTGGAGCTGCCATGAGCATATTACAGTTGCAGGGAATTGCTCTTCTGCGAGGTGGGAAGGAGCTGGGCAGTCCTGCTCTGTGGGGGGAATGCTGGGGCAGGGGAGCTCGTACTGCCGACCCACTCCAACGGGCTCTTTTAAAAATTAATGAATGCTAATGAATCCCCTTAGCTGTAAAAATAATTATGCCCGGCCATTTTACAGCACTTTTCATCAACAGTGCTGATAGTAATTTAGCATATATGTCAATATTGTGTGCAGCAGAGGCAAAGCCATTACCGTGGCTGGTGCAAGCAGATTTGTGGGCACTTCGATTTAGATGTCCATTTTCTGTAAATCACATTTTGCATTGGAAATGAGTGTTTGCGTATGCAAATGAATAGGCATCTAAGTGGCCGTGTGCCTGCTACTATCTACTTTGCATGTTCACTCATGGTAATTGAGCTTGTTGAGCAGCATCGTGTGAGTTTGCGTGCAGTGAACACGGCGTGCTCTTTATGATGGCGGAGGAAACCCAGCTGAAGCAAAATGTGCCTTGATTTCCAAGTGGTTTAGGAAGCTCTAGGTGCCATTAAAAAGACGAGCAGAGAGCCATGCAGTGTGGTAGTAAGCTCTTCTCCCAGTGCACGAGAGCACAATGCCATGCCACCAATCCCAGCAAAGCTGGGTTGGTGATGAGCGCACATCGTGACAAAGGGGTTGATCTGCCAGGTGATGCTGCTGTGTGGTGTTTCACATGGGATTCATCACGGGCTGAGCTGCTACTTAATTTTAATTGCATGCTGCAGCAGGTAGATGGTGTCATATCACATGCACTTCAGAGAGAAGAGAGCGCTTGGAATATATTATGAACACAGGTTATTATTGGGCTTTTAACTGTGCATTTAGTGGTGGTAGATGTAATGCTTTTAGCTTGCACTCCTATTTATTAATTAATAAGGGGCCCTGATCTAGCATTACTTATGTCCTCCTGTGCCTCTTGCTTTAGAGGCTGCTCTCATTGAGAACCATACACAGCCCAAATGCTCTGCATGCTGCCCACCTGCAGCTGTGACCCCCCCCATTCAGGTGCATGCAGCCCAGCTGTCCCAAAGCCCTGCTGGGTCCCGGGGTTCTGGGTCCTCCCCCATGGGGACAGGTTGGCATCCATTTAGCAGCATGCCTCTCCCTTGGCTCTGCTTGGGCTTGGCCAGAGCGCATGGGACCAGGCCAGCACCAGGGGGTGCAGGGCTGTGGGCTGCCCCCTCCCGTCCTCCTCCTGGGGGTCAGAAAACCACAGCTGAGGGTATGCTGGGGCCACCGGATCTGCCTCATTTGGCTGCTTACGTGTGGATCCAGCCCAGTGGATTAGCATTCCTCCGAGGTGCAGCAAACATTAAGCAGATGTATCAATAGTCAGAATATTTCTTTTTTTTTAACATAGATGTTGAAGGTTTGTTTTCATTAAGTATTCTGGAAACGTTGCTCTTTGTGCCTGAGTATTTGGGTTATGGAGCATGCTGCACGCTCTGAAATTTGCTTTTTTTATTTAAGTTTTTTCTGACTTGAAAGGCTGGTTTTTATAACAGGTCAATTTCAGACCATTTGATATTGATATATGAAGATCCTCAGGGATTATTGTAATGCATTTTTCATCCTGCTGTGATAGTATCATATAAGGAAAATGGGACTGACTGTTAAGTACAAATTGAAAAAGACATGGTCATTTAAGATAACTCCTTATCTGTATACAAGGAAATGGTATCAGGGAAATAGACCACCAGTTGACAGAAATAAATTTTGCCTCGGGCTCCTCCTTCTCTCCCACAGCTGCTCAGGCTCTCCTGCCTGCTCCTTGATTCAATTACACTGCAGCTACTTCTCAGTGGGACACGGGTGCCACGTGGGTGCTGTGTGGTGCCACATCCCACCAGGGCACTTGTGGGGCTGTGACTACTGTGGGATGAACCCATGCAGAGGGCACCTCTGAGCCCATGTGCTCACATCTGGATGCGCCGGAGCGAGCGGAGAAACTCAGCGATTTCTTTAGTCAAGTGAGAGCTGTTTGTTTTTATAGCCCTTATAAAAAGATAGGAAACAAACTCAATAAGCCAAGTCACACTCGATCCGGTCATATTTTGTTTTATTCCTGGCATTTTATCTCGACGTACTCTATTTTAATAAGCTTTAAATCAGCAGTCGGGGCTGCGGGTCGCTGCCTGCTGCCGTGTGCTGGAGCATCCTCCTCACAGAGAGCTGCAAAATGCGTTTGAATTTATGATCATTTTGGAGTCTGAACAGGAAAAGTGTTGTTTTTTTTAACAGATCCTGTGAGGTAATCACAGCATGGTGACATATGCTGCGGTTCCCTATGCAGCGCAGCACTGAAGTGTGCCTCTCCTCCTCGGTGATTATTGTATCACGTTTGGACTCTGAGCCTTGTGACCATTAGTAGAATGAGGGTGATTACAATTTGGCATAAGGCACTGCAGTCAGAAGCCAATGTTTAGAGACAGTGGTATAAGAGAAGTCTCATAATTGGAGCTGGAGGGGGCTTGTTTGCCAGAGTGTCTGCAGCTGGCACCGAGTCCCTCTTGGCGCAGCACCTAGTGGAGCTGCACTTTGGCCCACACCTTGCTTTGTGCTGAGCCTGTGATTGAAGTCCGACCACTCGGCCCTGCTCAGCTCCTAGGCAGTAGCAGTGCAGCCTGCCTTCCTGTCCGAGCCTACGCAGCAGTGTTCTGACACTGCCTGCTCATTGCAGGCACTGCTGCCTGAGCTCACGATGGGTTTGGGTGAGATTTAGGGCAGTTGCACGGTGAATTTCTGTGCTGCTGCATGGAGTTCCCACCTGATCTCCCAGGACTTTAGAATGTTGTGCCTCCTGCTCTGGGATTCCCCTTTGTGTTACCCTGAGGCAGTCAGCATCTATTGCATTTAGTGATGATCTTTTTACTGTTTCCTTGTTGAACTTGTTTCCACTTTCTGTTTCCCAGAGGTCCCTTCCAACCCCTATAACTGTTATTTTGTGATTCTGTGACAGCCCCTCAGCACTACAGCTTCTTGTCTGAGGCAGAGCAAGCACGGTGGGGTGGTACCATGTGAGGATAGCTGGGATGGAAATACAGATGGCATGAGGGATCAGGGCACAGCAAGGCATCCTGACAGCTGGGAAAGCCCTTGGAAAATTCCAGCCAAACAGGGGTTTGCAGCAGTGGAGCAGGAACCAATTCTACCTCCAAAGAGCTGTGGATGCCAGGGCTTCCCCTAATCCAGGAGATACCATCTTTGCTGGGAAGGTGAGGTCACCCACTGTGACCCATGGTGCCTGGGCAGAAGCTACATACTGGTGGCACCTGTGCTTCTGTGCTTCCATCACCTGTGTGCCATAGGGATGTGGGAGGGCATGGGGTGCTATGGGTGGGGTCACCTGTGCCATCCCCATGTCCCTGTGCCATAACCTGAATGTCAGCCTGAAATGAAAGTGTGTGCAAGGGAACAGCCTGTCTCCTTCTTTGGGGGCTGTTTAAGAGTGTACAAGGAGATAAGCAAATTATATGGCCTTAAATATCGGTGGGATCTGTGATTCTCAAGACAGCCATCAAGGGAGGGCTAACAAGGGCACTTTAAACATTGAGTCAGGCATTTCTGCTGCAGAGATCCTTGTCTCAGGCCTTCCCCTGGGAGAGGAGCAGCCAGCAGGTTTGTTAAAGAACAGTGGGATTCGTTGGTTCTTTTACTTTTTTTTTAAAAAAAGTTTTTTCAAATTGTTTTTCTGCTATTGCTGAGGAAATGGAACATTTTGTTCCTGCTGACAGCCAGCTCAGTGAGTGCTGTGGTGGGGATGGCTTTGTGCGGGGCTCTGCAGTTGGGTGCAGGTGGTGGGACAGGGTCGTGGGGGGGGCCCATGGGGATGGCAGCAGCTGCACCTCTCCCCAGTGCATTGGGGCATGGGGGGAGCACGCTGCGATGGGTCTATTGATTTATCAGCTGTTCCTCGGGGCTGGCAGGAAGGATAATCCTCATTAACGCACCCATTATTGCTGCAGTTCCTCGGGAAAGAGTTCTGATTTAATTCTGGCTGTTGAAAAGAAAAGTGCTTTTGAATTAGTAATGTTTATCTAACACGGAAAACTCCAGGTCACCTGAGAGAGTTCAGAAGTGATGTCTTGTGTTTGGAGGAAAGAGGAAAAATGGTTTTTCCAGCAGTCTGTTGCTGTGCCGCAGGGCCCGTGCAAAGGAGGGGTCCTGCTGCAGCCCAACTCATCTTTGGGTTCCAGCAGAGTGTTCTGCTACTGGAGGCAGCCCTGCTGGACAGGGAGAAAGGTGGAGGATGAACCCAGCTCCCAGCCCAGACAGCTGCAAATCCAAGGGAAAATGGTCTCCGAGTACTCGGTTAAACCTGTAATTAAGAGATCACTGCTTGCTATGAAATCTGCACTTCATCTGGGGTCTCCAGATCAGACTGTTTCCCTCGGCAGAGACAAAAGCAGGACACATCCTACTGACATGTGCATGTTTACACCTGATCTTGCTAATTCCCGTGTGCTGTGAGGAGACACTGACCAGACGCAGGCAGTCAGGCAGTGTTTGTTGGCTCAGCTGTGGGTGCTGCGTTTCTTTTCTCCCCCAGCAGGATTGGAAGTCTTTGCGCCTAATCAACTGCAGCTCTACGTTTATGGAGCAAAGCATTAGCAGCTGGTAACAGAGCATTGCAAATAGGGGTTGCATGTGCCAGCGAGCTTTGGAAAACCTATTGGGCTCACCGCTGGCAGCCTGGCTGGTGCTTTGTGTGAGTACAGGGTGGCATGAGGCTGTGAGCTTCCTGGGGATCTGGCATCCTTACAGGCAAGGAGCTGGCATCCTAAAGGGCATTGGAGCTGCTGTCCTAGCAGATACACTGTTGGCATCCCAACGGGCATGGGGATATCCAAGGGCATGGTGCCGGCGTCCCAATGTGTATGGAGTCTGCATCCTAAAAGGGTTTGGAGCTGGTGTCCCAGAGGGTATGGAGCTGGCATCCTTAGGGGTACAGAGCTGTCCCCTAAGCTTGCTGTGCCTGTTTGCCTGACTTGGTTCTATGGCAAAAAGCAAGCCACTCTCTCCTTCTTCCCACTGCAGGACCGATTGTGCTCGGGGTGATTTTCAGAGGACTGAAGGATATTATTCTCTGCGGCAGACTCATCAATACTTTTAATTAGCTTTTTTTCCCCTGCTTCCATTCCCTTCATAGATATCAGGCTCTTAACAGATTTGAGTATGTTTTGAACTGCCATACTCAATGCCATTTAAATCACTTCTCAAGGGCACTGGGCCAGGGATGTGCAGTGGCAGTTTAAAAGGATTAGAGGCCTTTGTTTTTTCACAAGTGGTTCAATTTACAAAAGATCAGGGTTCAAGACCTGCACACTATAAAGTGACTTAAAGCCATGAAATCTATTTCTCACTAATTCTAGATTACTCTCTACTTAGGAGCCCAGGGTGCCAAAAATGGTGGTTTTTGTTAAAATGATATGAAATCCTAATGGAAGTTCTTTTAACTGCTGTTGCACAGTATACAGTGTCATGCAAATTCTGGACCTATGCGAGCAATTATGTCGCAATGAACATGATCATTTTGATTAAACCAACAGAAGCTTTCAAAGATTTTATTTAAACTAGATAAGCGTAAAACTTTGTCATTTAGCTTCTCCTCTTGGGCATACGCACAATGCGTTAAACACCCCACGTATCTCTTTTGTAAGGCCTGAGCATTAATTGCCCACTGCCCATTCAAGCATAGCCCCCTTTGAGGTAAATGGGATTTCGTCTGAATAAAGACTGCAGAATTGGACCTCTTGTCTGTCGGAGAGAGATAGGAGACCTATTGGTAGCTGAGGATCTCCTGCTCGAAGGAAGTGTGGGGCTTTGTGGTTAAAAAAGTTTTATCTTACTCAGCATCTCCTTGCGATTTGAAATGGAGAGAACCCGTGGCCCTCTCGGTCATGAATAAAGAACAGTGGGAGAAAGTGGGTCAGCCTGGCAAGAAGGTAGGAGCTGCCCCACTGTTGTTCTCGCAGCCATTAGCTTCACAAGAGAATCCTTTTTCTCACTGGACGACTGTACTTTATTTTTCTAAAGCAGTATCCCTCTGACAACCGAAAAGGAATACTGCATCTGCAAATGAATGGTGCCTGCGAAGAGACAACACGAAATTTTTAAAAAGCATGGTAATAAACGCTATTCAAAAAAACACAATCTCTGAAAAACACGGCCTATTGAAATGACAAGCCGAAAATCATTTGCTAAGCACTGAAATGGCCCCTTTTGTCACCCCAATCCTTCTGTTGACAGTTACCTTTCAATCCTACAATTGTGCAGTAAGTACTGATTTTTATTCAATGTTCTATTCACCCTGCGTATTAATGAAAAGGAAAAAAAAAAAAACTTGTAAGAATAGCCTTTAATAGGCTGATAGACAAGGCTCCCCTATTCTCCCGCTAGAGCTCCTCTTATCAGCTTCTCACAGTATTGCTTGCTCGCTCAATTCTTTCCCTTTTCTAAACTTTGCTCACCCATCTGGGCTTTTTCTCAACTGAGATGGAAACATTTTTATTTCCAAAGTCTCGCTGACCTTTTCTTCTCCCCAAGACAGAGCGTTAGGTAAAGCAGCAGCCCCAGCCGAGGCTTTCTGTAGGCTCAGAGCACAGTGAGCTCTCGGCCCACCAGCAGCGGGTGCCCACCTGCACAGGGCTGGCTGGGGGTCACTGCTCTCTCTTGGTCACGCAGGTGTTGTCCTCAACGTGCTGCCATTTCTGGCCCAAAGCTGTGATTTCGATACCGTTATTGCAGTTAGAAGGTGTAAAATGAAGGCTGTTACTTTTGCTGGAGAGTATCCGACCGTAATTCTTACAACATTGCAGACGTGGCCATGGGTGGCTTTGCCCGAACCTAGCAATCGTACTTCTTGCAATTAAAACTCAACTTTGTGTCATCGAATCACGGAATTGTAGAATGGCTGGGGTTGGAGGGGATCTTAAAGATCACCCTGCTGTGGGCTGGCTGCCCCCCACCAGATGAGCCTGCTCAGGGCCCATCCATGGCCTTGGGCACCTCCACGGCCTTTATGTCCCTGATGGCAGATTCATGGGGCTGGCTCTATGGCCACCACTGCTGTGTCAGGAACTTGCGTGGCACGGTAAACCTTAGGGTGAGCCCATGGGGCCCTGAGAGCCACCACATCTGCAGAGTGATGGGGTTGTGTGACACAGGGCTGTGTGACGTGGCTGTGCCACACTGCAATGAGTGTGGGGCCCAGCCCTGAGCCCCTCTGCCCCCCTTGGCTCATTACTGTATGCTGGCTGCAGTCCTACTGCTGAGCTGTGGTGCATGGCTGCTGCTGCATCCCAGCTGTGCCACATCCCCCTGTTCTGGGGGGAGAAGCCTCCTCCTTCCCCACATTCCCCGCTCACGCAGTTTTTCTTTCCAGTAGGGAAATTCAGCGCATAACTATCTAGGATTGCAAAAATGTAAACAATCTGTGTTACATGTCTTCAAATTACAGCCCTGCTGCTCTACACATGTGCAGCTAATAGAAGCCCTCTGTAACACGGGGCTGGGTCCAGGCGGGTGCCAGCTCCTGCTCACTGCCACGGGGTCCCTGTGCCCCTCACCCATGGCCAAGGGCGGGCGGTGCTGGCCGAGCCACCTGACGAATGTTAAATAGAAGTCTACTTAGAGGTTGTTTGAATAGAGGAAATTGTTTTACATTGTGATGCAATATTTCCACACCGGGGTCTCATTTATGCAGCATATTAAAGTCAACGCACTGCACATCTATCTCCATAAGGAGCCAGGCCCATTATCCCCAGTTACTTTTAAGCAGTCTTTTGCTTAGTTCTGATGTGCCTGCCAGTGCCATATATCACAGGGAACGCAGTTCTTTAAACTGCAGCTCATGATTGATAGTTTAACCTTTTTCTCGGAGGTTAATTCGATATATGCTGGTGTAAACTATAAACCAAAGCTCCAGCCTGTTGGGAGGAGGTAATCTACATGGCACTCTATGAGATTTCAGGTGCTGCAGTAATTACACCATCTCCTCCTCCTGTCTGTGCCCCTTCCACTGCCTGTGGGGCTGTGTGCTGCTCAGAGCCGTGCCCTGGGCACCACCCATGGTCCTGCACTGCTGCTGGGAGCTCCTTAGCTCAGGTGGATTTTGGTATGGCCAAGATTGTGCTCGCAGCTCTAGGCCACCTCAGCATCCTGGGCTGGCAACCAAGTCCCTTGCCACAGCTCCAGCTTCTCTTTGTTTCTTTATTTTGTCTTCTCTGCGGTGCTTTCCTCCCTCAGCCAGCAGGCAGGGAGCTAGCAGGGATGTGCTGCCTGCCCATCTCTCTTTATGGCATGTTGTCAATAGAGCCCATGGCGGAGAACCATGTGATGGGGACATGGACGTGACACCCGTGGGCTCTGCATCCCAGCACGTGGCTGGGGTGATGCACAGCAAAGGGTGAGGAATGGCCATCAGGGAGGACCATCCAGGGGGCTGTAGACTGCCTTCAGGGCTGTGGGAATCCCCCTGGCTTTGTGAGTTTGGGGGAAGGAGAAGAGCTGAGTAAGAGGGGTCAGGGGACAGCTGCAACTTGTGGGATTGGGGAGGGCCGCGCTCTAGGCAGAGTGCCAGGATTTGTGTTTGCAGTTTTTCATACAGCTGGCCTGCCTGCAGCATCTCCACAAAGAGGAGGGGGGAACATCAGTGCCGAAGCAGCTTGACCACAGAGTATCGGGGTCTGCAGATGGCAACTCTTCCCTGGCTTCGTGTGTCTTTGGGACTGCGTCCCCAAAGGGTCATTATTTCCATAGGAAACAACTATTTCTGCTCGAGATCAATAAGAAATAGGGGAGCGGAGGGGGGAAGGAAGAATTTTAAAGGCTTGGTTTCGTTTAATCTTTTTCTTTGCAGGACGCTCCCTTTGGTAACAATAGGAATTCGATTACTGCCAGAGCAGACTCCTTAATTAGACCCCACAAAACGAACAGCAACGTGTCTCTGGGCTGAAATTCTCCCTTTCTGGAGCTTGCAGAAAGGAGGGAGTTTCTAACTCATAATTGCATCTGAATGCAAATGGCTGTGCCAATGTGAATATATTAAAAGCAGCAGCGTCAGCAATCACTGTGGAAAAAAAATACATACAAATGAGGCACTAGCTTATTGCTCCATTTGGATGCTGTGAAATGGCACCTTATTGTGTTATTATAAGATTTCTTGCTTAGTTAACAGAAAATGCTTACAATTAAGTCTGAACTCATTTAGTGCTCAGACTAATTCACATTAGAGAAGGGATGTGACCCCGGCTCTGGGTGCCTTTTGCTGTGCTTGGGGCCAGTGGGTTTTGTGGGCCGGGGGCAGCTCCTGTTCTGAGCCCCATCCTGGTGTGCTCAGGCATCTGCCTGACATCTGAGCTGTGGTTGGATGCTTTTGGGGGAAGGAAAGAAGCAGGGTGAGGCTGTGATGGCAGCAGTACTCCTCCGCTGTGTTACCGCCGACGGAAGCCTCTCCCGGCCACGGAAGTATAAACACTTTTCTTGTACAAATAGTAATTGTAGAAAGAGGCCTGTGGATAAATTATTATCGTGACCCTCATTCCGGCGTGAAAAACTTTCACTGGCTCCTGAACGAAAAGTCAAAATTTGCATTTAAATAGAAAACGTTTGGCAACGTGTGACACATGGGGACCTGTGCTACCGGGGTCCCTGGGATGCTGTGAGAACACTGTGGGTGGTGGCACGACCATGCCAGGCAGCAGAGCTGAGGGCTGCTGGCGCTGGTGGGATGGGCTGCACACTTGGCTGCATCCCTGTTCAGCCTGGCCAAGGGCAGCAGTCAGTGCTGACTGCTCCTGACCGCCCTTCTGAGTTGGGGTCACACGTGCACGGTCAGTGCGTGGTGAGACATCGGGATGCTGCTCCAGAGCAGGACCTGTGCTACTGGAGAGCTGTCTTCCAGCCCTGCGGTCGGATCGTGGTGACTCAGAGGATTTTATTGATGCCCACAAGGCAGGCTAAGGCACTGTCTGGGGTTTCAGAACAGAGTTAAGCCGCTGGAGCTGGCAGAGCTTCTGCTTCACATGGGTTTTATGGTTGGAAGAGGGACTTGGATGGAAGCCCAGTGTGGAACTGTGCATCCAGGGCAGGCTGCACACAGGAGCTGGGGCTCTGCTGGACCCCTATCTCCTCCTGTGCAGCCTGGAGAGGGCACCCAGCTGCTACATGTGTGGCTCTGGCTGGAGCTGCTGGGAGCTGAGCCTGCACTGTGTGCGAACAGCCCGTGCCGAGGGATGCACTGCTGACACACCCGGCAGCTGGCCAAGGCAGCAGGGGCCGTGCACCAAAGAAGAGCAAAGCATTTTAGGAGTATATAAATGAGTTAAGGCCCTTTTAAAGGTTAACAAGGTCCACTCTGCCTGTCATTAAAGTAACTTCATGCATTTAAATTTTAAGAGTCAAACCAATTAGCAATAAAAATGTTGTATGAACTGCATTTTATTGGATTCCGGTCAAGTCAGAATTGGTTAAATGTATGACGTCTAATAGATTTTTCTGCTTTTTCTCTTGGTTTTGAACACAACCAGTACTTCCCATGCCTAGTGGAAGCCAATGGTGCCCAGAGGGGGGCACTGCAGCAGGGACTCTTCCAGCGTTCCTTCCCACCTCGTGGCTGAGAGGGCAGTAAAGGAAAATCATCTGCACAAGAGGCCCAAAAAGCTGATACAGCAAGTTCCAGGCCTCAGTAAAAATTACAGGATTACAGCACATCTTGTGCCAGTAATAAGTACCATGTGAATCGGGATGTCTGCATAATTGCTGGCTGTTGGATGGCCAAGCAGCCATTGGAGCATACCGCAAAAGAATCCATTCGGAGGAGATTTAGATGGTACCTGATTAGTTAAATTGCCAGCACCTGTTCTTCTCCTTCTTCTTTTTTTTTTTTTTTTTTATTGCAAACATAAACATGAAGAGTTTCAAACAGTTTCAAGAAGTGTTCAATGCATCTGGTATTTTCCAGTTCGGGGTTGATAACCTCTGGTAGTGAGAGGGCAGTGCTGTGCTGTGTGAGCTGGAGCAAGCCTCCAACTGGGTTTGTTTTATTTCTGGAGATGCCAAGGAGAGAGCCTGTGCCTGACCTACAGGAACTTCAGGGGACTTTCTGCAGGGAGCAGTGGAAGGGACAAGTGAAGCAGGGAGCAACGCGATGCCCTGATCAGACGTCCCAGCAGTGCTTTCTTTCCCCAGAGCCCTGCAGTTAGCAGAAGGCACAGGACCCCACAGATATTCAAAATTAGCATTGCATGAGTGTCAAACTTCCAGTGGGCTGAAAGAACCCAAACACTGGTGCTGTGCTGGTTAGAAGGGCAGTGGTGTGGCTGGGCCAGGTGGGGGCTGGCATCTCTGCTCTCAGCAATGTTGTTTTTGGCACTGCTGTCATGGCATGTCCCCACTGGTGGTGTCATGACACCAGTGCTCCCTGACACCAGGGTGGCACCACCCGAGCTTTGTTCCTAAAGGGCAGGGCCAGAGCTGATTCACCCAGGGCTGACTTTGGGTGTCAGAAGGGCTGAGCATGGGCAGCTCTGGCCCTTTGTGTGAGCTCTCACAGGAGGCTCTGCAGGTTGCAGCCCCCCTGCTTCACTCCCCAACTCTCACCCATCTCATTTTGTGCTTAGTTAGAACCCTGAGCCCTCCCAGTCTCCTGTCGCAGCCCATCCCCGTCTTAGTCTGCCAGATCCCATCCCACGAGCCGTGATTTCAGGTGAAATACCAGAGCAGAGCATCAGTCAGTTCAGATATGAATTTTGCATGACACACTGTCCAGGAGTGATGGCCATTTTAGGCATTGTCATTACTCAGCGAGGCACCATTTCTGTGACAGGTTGGGGCTGCAGCCGCTCATTACAGACAGGTCAGTGTGGATGTGGGGCAGCCCGTGCTCAGCTGGGGTATGTGGGGCAGTGCTATGGGTAATGCCAGGATGGATGTGAGCAGAGCTGCCTCCCCGCAATGTACTTTTTCCTTGTTGCCAGAATAGCCAGCAGTAAGCCTGGGAGGAATCCTGGGCTGGGGAATTAAAACCTGTTCAGCACTGATCACTGATCAAAATGAAAAATTAGTGGGGGAAGTGGAGGAGGGAGTGGGGTTAACTCTTGGTGGAGCTGTGCCGAAGGTCTGTGCACATGGCTGCTGCTCCCAGCACCCCTGAGATGTTGTGGAAACCAGATGTTGAGGAGCAGAAGCAAGGGGGGGATGGGGGGTGGGGCTGGTATCTGTTCATAATTACTTTTGATTTTGTGTGATGACATTGAGAGTGTAGGCAAACATGAAAGAACACTTGTGGGGACAGCAGCATTCATGCTGGCCAATGGATTAATCCAGCATGACTGACGTGCTCGGAGCGGGAAGGCGCACATGGAAGTGTTTTGCTGGGTTTGATGTTCTGCAGGCACAGGGTCCCCCGCTCAGAGCCTGGGCACTGTGCTTTGAGCCTATGCATGAGATGCCCATGGTGCTGTGCTGGGAGCTGTCTGTCTTGCTGTGTTCCCACTGTGCTATGCCAGGAGGTGCCCACTGTGCTGTGCCAGGGGGTGCCAGGGAGTTGGAAGAGACCCTTAAATGTCATCTTGTCCAACTCCCCTGCAGTGATCAGGAATATCTACAGCTCAACCAGGTGTTCTGAGCCCTGTCCAACCTGACCTTTGGTATATAGGGATGGGGCATCCACCACATCTCTGTGAGGACTGTAAGTCCTTGATCCGTGTGACTGCTCCAGAGCAGGATGCAGCACGCCTGCCCTTGCTGTCATCTCCGCAGCCAGTGGAAATGGGCACCTGCTGGCATTGCCTTCAGGAGATGGATATGCAGGGCCAGAACTGGACCCTGGAGACAGGGAACAGGCTGTTGGAGGCACCAGTGCAAACTAGCAGACTTGGCTCTCTCCAGCTCAGCAGCTGGAGGTCAGGGTCAGGCAGAGCTGGAATGGCTCCACAGGATACCACCAAGAAATTGTGGTCCTGAGGCCTTCATTGCTCTGGACACGAGGGAAAATTCAGCTCACTGCAATGAGGAATTAGCCAGGTCTGTCAGGAGTGGGAAAGCCTTCCACTGCCTCCTGTGGCATTGTTAAAAATGAGTTTAACCAAGTTTCTTCATGCTTTGAGGAAGTAATAAAGATAAGGAGTGGTCGTACAAGCACTGCATTTTCCAGTTTCAGTAATAGCATCTTGTGTCAACAGCTGGAAAGCATTCTTCATAGAAACTTATAATTTCTATTCAAAAATGGGTGTGCAGGAACGGCCCAGCATAAATCTGCCCATGAGGTCCGTGTCCCCATGTGGCAAAAGCACATTCAGAGCCTGAGATTGGAGGCCTCTGAGCTTGGGCAGCCCCAGCACGCAGGGTTGCAAGGAGGAGAGCTCAGCTGTGCAGCAATGGGGCAGTTCTCAGGGAACTTCAAACCAAAACAATTCACTGACTCTCTAACAGAGCATCAGTGGTTAAAATGTAAAGCTCAACCACATGTTTCAGTTAAATTGGAGCAATTAACAAGTAATCAGATTAACAAAGTACTGTATTCTGGATAAAAGGATTTTTCCTTTAGTAATTGCCCTGTGGCATGCACAAAGTAAAAAGCCTGCAATTTAGGAAATGGGATCAGAACTCCAGCTGGGAGCTGGTGCTGCCTTTGACCACAGCATCGTGGGATGCAGGTAGAGGCTGTCATGGGCACAGTGTACATGCAGATGGAGGCAGCCGTGCTTCCTTTCCTTGAGGAGGAATCTGACTGGGTTTGGCCCTGGGTTTGACCCTGCTCTGAAGGAGAATCATTGAATGGCTCAGATTGGAGGGGTTGTTAAAGATGACCCAGCTCCACCCCTGCCATGTGCTGGCTGCCCTCCAGCTCAGGCTGCCCAGCACCCATCCATGGTCTCGGGCAACTCCAGGGATGGAGCACCCACAGTGTCTCAGGGCAACGGACTGGGCCAGTCTTGAACCCTACAGTAAGGTTTCACCCAGCATGTGAGTTCAGTTGTTCACATCTTGGAGAGGGATGGTCCTCTGTGGGCTGTGCATGGGGCTGGGTGTGGGCAGCGTGGCTGGGCTCTGCTGGGGTGGAGGGGAGACACTCCCATCGCTCACTGAGCCACCAGCTGAGTGGGCTCACTTCGGATCTGGAGGGAGACTGTTGCAATTGTGAATTTGTGAAATAATGGAAAAAGGAGTGTGTGAACGGAGAGGCCCAGAAGAGCAGATGGGCAGCGAGCTGCCCAGCCTCACAAGCAGATTCCAGACGCTTCTGGGATTCCTCGCGCCAGCAGGGTTTGTTTTTTTAGCGGTTTGGCATCCTTCCTTCCTCAGCCTTCATGTTTTGCAGAAGCGGCCTTTCTGGGTGCGTGTTGGGGGAAGCACAGTGCAGTGCTTTGCATCTGACCAGCAATGCCAGCAACTGCCAGACTCCAAGATGGTCACAAATTGAAATCATAGAATCATAGAATGGCCTGGGTTGAAAAGGACCACAATGATCATCCAGTTTCAACCCCCTTGCTATGTGCAGGATCAAGAACCAGCAGACCAGGCTGCCCAGAGCCACATCCAGCCTGGCCTTGAATGCCTCCAGGGATGGGGCATCCACAGCCTC
>JAOWBP010051298.1:0-15987 GCA_028571105.1 Tragopan temminckii | reverse complement strand
GCTGCCCAGAGAGGTTGTGGATGCCCCGTCCCTGGAGGTGTTCAAGGCCAGATTGGATGGGGCCCTGGGCAGCCTAGGCTAATATTAACTGGTCTAGTATTAAATGAGGAGGTTGGTGGCCCTGCATGTGGCAGGGGGGTTGGAGATTCATGATCCTTGTGGTCCTTTCCAACCCTGGCCATTCTGTGATTCTGTGATTCTGTGAATGGCACTTACCCTATAATATCCATTAGTGGGGCATTTCTGAGGCTTTGATGCCTGTCCTACGTAAAATCAACCTCAGTGCAGTGTTTCTGAAAAACAATCCCATGTACAGGAAAAATGCCTTCTGCTATAAGTAAATTCTCCTTCTGCTCTGCAAGCATCATAATAAATCAACATTCTGAAATTTGTTCGAGTGACTACAATTCTTATAGCTTAAAATCTGGTAACGGTCCTTCAAATTCAAAGCACATAAGCAATAATAAGAAATAAATTAAAGGAATGTTAAGAGGGAGAAAAAGAAAACTTCTCTGGAAAAAATATTGACTGTAATATAAACTTCTAGCAACAGCAAGGCAGAGTCTGCATGTTAACAAGTGAGCAAACCAAACTGCCTTTCTCCTGGTGTATCAAGCTGCGTGTTGCAAGGATGAAGGTCCCCACCTCCTGCAAAACTTCCATTGGCGACTGCAATTGTGCAAGGATCTAAAGTGCATCCGCCAGACCTCAGCTTTAAACATAGAAATCAAGCCGTGGGCAGCAGATAAATTTTGTAGAAACTTGAGGTGGATCTGTCATCAAATTTTCCTGTAGACAGAGTGATCAGAAACTAACCTTCACATAAAATGTTAACCAAGATTGGTCTTTTTTCCATTCTAGAACTAAGCCCTAAGAAGGTAAACATCTGTCAAAGGACTTGTGATAAAATCCTCAGAATTAGCACAGCATGGAAATGCAGCATATTAGCAACATTAAGCAGTGAAAACAGAAAACTAGAGTGCAAGAACTAAAAGTAATTCCACACACAACACGGCAGTCATTTCAAGATTAAAGACTTTCGGGTCACGGACATTCTTGTTTGCGCTGATTCATCCACACATCACATCATGTCTGACTCTTTTCTTCCCAATTAAAGAAAATCCAATCTTATTATCTGATTGTTTTTCTGGCAAGGACCCTGTGTTTTCCTCATGCATTTCTTAAAAAGAGATGCAGATTCTTTAACAGCTGGACATCCAAAAGAAATGACCTCATTCTTTAAATCTGCAGCATCAAAACAAGACAGAAAAAAACCTTGGAGTGCAATGAATACTTTTGACAAAAGGTCCTACATAGGAAATGGGACACAGAATTGTTCTGGGAATCTTTAATATGTGTCTCTCAGAGGAAAGCTGAACTAACTTTTGGAGAAGGATGAAGTAGATTTACAATTTTCTTGTGGCTGTACTATAACTAAAATTATTCTTGCCAGGCTAATTTATACTCACTAAAAGCTTCTGCTTTCCTGTTTGGCTGCATGAGGAATTTGACAGCAGAATGGAAGAAGTTTTTCCAGTGTCCTGGGTAATTCTTGCTCTCTCTGCCCATCACTGAAATCACTCTTTGCATTAGTGTGGTTTTCAGCTGCACTTCATATCTGAAAGCAGAGCTCTTAACAGTTGATAAAATAGATTTCAAAGCACTGTGAATAATGCTACAGGCAGAGCAATAAATCATCATGCCAGTAAAGGGTAAAGTTAAAAAAAAGACTTGTATTTCTAAGAAACTCAAATTGTAGAATTCTTGTATATTTTAGGCACTCTGGCAAGTAGTTCACCTCCACTTGTTCAACTCTGCACTATCCCTCACGTTGCCCTGACAAATCAGGTACTTTTAGGGTCTGTGCAAATCTCTTTGTGTCTCCACAAGTTCTGCCAAAGAAGCAGAGAAAAGGCATCTGCATGACTTCCTGATAAGCTGTGCTCCTGCTTCCTAAACGGCACCATTTAGCACAAAACCATTAGGTGACTTTTGGAAGCAAGATAAGTATCTAGTTTGCTTTCCTCAGGAGTTTTAGGGGGTTTCTTTTGTTTGTTTTGGATGCTGTTTTGTTTCTTTGTTTCTGTTTGTTTCTGTACCTTGTAAGAACAAATTAGAGAAGAGGAATAATTGTGATTACAAAGGATGTTCCCCAATTGGACTGGTCTTTCTCACATTTACTTGAAAAGTATTTATACTTCTTTACACGTGCCGGCACACACAAGAACATACTGTAATAACCAACAGGATACTTCCGTCTCTAAAGAACTTCAAGGGGCTTTAGAAAGAGCCATGTCCTTCCTGCGGCAGCCACTGGCAGCAGCAGCAGGAACAGCTGAACTGCAGCTAGTGGTCCTGGTTAATGTAAGTCTGAGTCCTCTGGAAACCCCCACAAACAGCACCAGATAAACTGGTAGGATGGGTCAGCCACAGAGATTACTTACTGCCCCACATTCTGCCTGAAACTTTCTCTTTTCCTGGTATCCTAACAGTTACCCAGGCTGACAACTGGGTGTAAGGGCCCTTGCTTTCTGTTGTGGAAGAGGGAGGTTAGGGAAGGAGGAGCAGGAATGTCAAGGACTGCAGCTGTGTGATGAGCACTATTGCCACTTAAGCCACACATCCAGCAAGCTGTGCTTTCAATATTCCTTTGTCCCAAATGTCAGAGGACATTGTTCCAGATGGACAGCAAACCAGCTGTCCCATGTACTCATTTCAGGGTCAGGCTGCCCTGTGAGCTGCTGTCACAGGCTCAGGACGATTTGGGATTGAGCTCTACCAATACCAGTCTTTCATGTCCTCCCCATTCACCTGACAGTTTTCTTGATGAGCTGACAAAGTTGCTTGAAAATAAAGCAGTTAAGCTCATATGTAGATGCTGATCATGCCATAAAAAACTAAATAGTTTTTTATTATTCTGCCCTGAATCAGGAAAAAATGAAGAGTATTTTTCTAGAATGAAAAATTCTACAATATTCAAATTGTCAGCGTAAATATAAAAGTTATAGGAAAGCACTGTAACATTGAAATGAAGCATTTCTTTCTTTATCACATTAACCTTTTAAGGAGGTAGAACAGAACAATATTCTGATTTTTTCTTTTTGTAATTTTCCACTGCAAATATTAACTCATGGATAAGAGAGCAGCAAAACATTTTGATTTTACAGCAGCAGCACTTTATACGGGAAAGCATTCTGTAACAGGATTTTTAATCGCCTCAGCAGGTCTTGTTTTAAGTTATACTGAATTGGATGAAATGAGAACTGAAAAAATAATTATCCAGTGATACATGCCTTTTCACAAATTAATTTTTGCTCAGCATACCATCTTCCTTTTAACCTGACGTTACTCCATTTGAGAGAGTATTGAAACAAAGCGATCTGTTTCAAACCCCGTCGCCATTTAGACACCACACCAGACACTCATCAGACACGCTGTACCACTGTGGACTCCTCCTGCGCAATGAGATATGCCCCAGCTTGAGCTACCACCATGGGAAACACACCCTTCTTGTTGACCAAGAATGGGTGATACCAAAAGGTTAAGGAGCCTCACACTCTCACTCAAAATGCTCTCAGTGGTGGTATACCAAATTTTTCATCAGGAGAAAAGCTGTGCATATGATCTACTTATTGCAGCGTTCTATTGTTCTATAGATGATATCTTGGAAAATACATGGCTTTCACATAACTTTTGTCAGGATTTCTCTGAATAGTTAAATATAAATGCAAGAAAACCTCAGATGCCGTAGGCCACTGCTTCCCTTCCAGCCAATTATTCACTCTATTTATATATTTTCTGGAATTGCTCTTTCTCAGCCTTAGACTGTGAGTCATTATGTCATAGTGAGGCCACCTGTTTGGAACTGGTGACAGGCTTCATGAGCAGCTCTTCAGGGATGTAGGACTCCAAAAGAGACATCTTTGGTGGACTGCAAATCCCACTTGGACACACCTTGAATAATTCTTAGATTTAGAGACAGAAAGTCCTGCCCTTCTGACTAGTCATCCATCTGTCACAAGACTTGCAATGGGAAAGCAAAGCTTAGGTAGCTTGTAAGAAGCCCTTTTGCTTGACAGATTAGAATTCATGCTCTTCCTGCAGAAGGCTTCAGCCTGGTCATCACCACACTTATCAGGCCTTCAGAATTCTTTCTTATCTCCAGCTGCATCCAAATTCACTAACGCCCATCCCCTTATTGCTGTCTTAGGTTCAGGAAAAGAAGGAAAAGTTCTTCCCCCGGGTAACAACCAAAAATGATGTTTTGTTGTTGTTCTCTATTGTGTTTCCAAAGTAAATCTTTTCAGCTCTTGACTGTCCCTGTACCCTGGCAGGCCTACCTGACTCACTCCCGTGCCTGGGGAAAGAAATTAGTCTCTTTAGTCTCTGTAGGGAACAATATAAAAACAAATGATGAAAAACTAGTTGTCTCAAATGTACTGCACAGGCTTAAACTAGTGAAATTTATATCTTAAGTTGCCTTAAATTTAGGCAGTGGTCAAATGCCTACATCTTTTTGCAAACTGCTGCTAATACGCGCTGACAATAAATATGTGGCATCAGCATCTGATGTCTCTAAAGGAAGAGCTACTGAAAGGGTATTTACTAAAATGTGTACCACAGTTCCCAGAAGCTAAAAAGAAAAAGAGTCCTTAAGGCTTGAAATGTCAGATTTTATTCATAAAAAGAATGAGAGTGGTAACCTACGGTAGTAGTTAATAATTCTACTTCTTATGCTTTACAAAAAATAGTCTGTGACTGGGAAAATCCTGCAACTTAGAAAAATTCTTAAATTATGTAGCTTTATTGGCTGCTTTATTTAAGCAAGAGTTGGCTGGCACTGCCATAGTGGTGTCAGAAGCTGTCTGCTTCACAGAACTTCTCACTGATTAGATGATGGGCAGGTATCTCAGCATTAAGACTATTGGTTGATTCCATTAAGCTGAGGAATCCATTTTCCTTATGTGTTTTATTTCTTCTTTCAGGCAATAGAATCATAGAATCACAAGTTGGAAAGGAACTATAAGATCATCTGTTCCAACTGTCCTCCCATTACCACTGCTACCACAGGCTACTAAACCATATCTCGTAGCTCCTCATCCAGATGCCAAAAATTCTATAAAAATAGAATGAAATGCACACACATCTTTCTTTAATCAGTGCATATTGTGGAAGACTTCCCATGCAGTCCATATTGTTCCTGTGATCTTTTTCATGTTTGTGAGGGATAATAATCTGATGCATCCCTGGTAGACACTCATCTTGAAAAAGATCTTGTACTATTTGGTGAAAGATCTATTCCTACCAGATGCAGCCAGATTAAGTTTCTCTATTTCAAGACAGCAGCCTTCCGTGGGCAACCTGGACCTTCTTCTTTCCTGTCATTTTTTCCCTACTATTTCCATATAGCGGTGCAAGATCAACATCTTTCAGGAAGTTCTCCTGCAGTCTCCCAAAGTGCTAAGTCACAATTAGTTATGCAGCACCATGCATCACAGACTTTCAGCCAGCCATAGAGGAAGACGTAGACTTATTGTCTTTCTGTCTGAAGTTATTTTCATCACTGCCCCGGGTCAGGTACTAATTCATAACCCAGAAAGTGAATACAAAATAGTAAATATCAGAGCGTTATCATTTTTACCTTGAATTTGTAGCAAGATGTTTCCCCAAGCAAGAGGCAGGGCAAGGAGAATTCTCTACCACACAGACATAGCATCATTGTGCTAAGTGATTTCCACATGTAATATCTACACTGTTTGGAAGGTTGTTATCATGGTAATAGATTCCACACAACCCTAGAAAATTGAGCTACCAACAGACACCATGTTAATATTAATAAGCAGCCTGGCTAAAAGATTTCTACGAAGACTAAAAGTAGTTAGCACTCTCTTATAATTAATGCCAGTACTGTGGACAGTAAAGGTCAAAACTGAAATATCTGGCAGACATAGAGACTGACTGCATGTTGCTGTGACCTAATTTTATCCAACTTACTACAGAGACTTCTTTATCACAGGCAGCAAAACAATTCCTTTAAAATGGAAAAGTCTGGTGATTTCAGCAGTTTCTCCCTTGTATAGTAAAAGGGAAAATAACATCTCAGAGCTGACCTGACTACAATCAGCACAGTGAACTCGTATCACCTTACAAATGCTATTCAGTGGTAGAAAACATTTCTTCTCTTACCTTAAAGTGATTGTGATAAGCTAATTAAGGATTTTATACTGTGCCAGGTGATTGTCTGCTTATGTGTAAAGGAGATTTTGTGTAGTCAAGGTTGACGGCATACGTGTGCACACTTCAAATAACACCTTCTCACTAAGTGAACCCGAAGCTGCCTCTAGACACAGATAATTGCAGGCAGATTGCAAGCGGCGGCCTCTGGGCAGAAAGGAAGGCAGCAACTGTTTTCTGTGCAGAATTGAATTGTATTGGTCTTAAGCCTTCAGTTAAGTTTTCCTCTGAAAATCACAGAAGACTGAATGATTTTTTTTCTTTCTTTATCTATTATTAATTGACACTACAGTTCACTGCCGTGCCCTTTTTCTTGGCTTTCAATTTACCACACCAAGGAATGGCTAAACGGACAGTCACCAGCCACCTCCTTCACTTTAGTGACAACTGCATACAGCGAGCAGGGAGCTGTAAAACAATGAGACAAAAGAAAAAACATCATAGTATTTTAAAGAAGAGCACTGATGATGCTACATCACGTAAACTACTGCATGTAGATATAAAGGCTTATTTGGGAGCAGTGGGCTTTGCAGCCTCAGCTGCTCACTGATGTGTGCAACACAGCTCTTGCTTTAACACTGTGAGCTTTACTGCCATGGGTATGCCACAGGCACGTTCCAAATCCATGAAGTAAGGCACAAACAGCCTTGCTGGTTGCAAAACTATGGAGCACAGTCACCACTAATGAGGCTTTGCTTTTCTGCTTCTCCGTGAAATAAGCCAGCAGATCTTTTTCATTTGCAGATTCAAAAGAAAAGGTAGGGGAATATGCTGAACTCCAAGCTCTTCAAGAGATAACAGAAAACATAGCCTAGTGGCAGGTAATTTATTTGCTGTCAGTATTTTGTGAAATCATCATATTAATTCCGCATCATTGGTATGCACAAGAATTAGATACCATGTGTTCAAGTGGCCTTAAGTGTAGAAACAAGCTGCTTTCAAAGGTCAATTAATTTGTCACTGAAAGTGTCCATCAACTTTGCATATGAAATCAAGAACCCATTAACACAGTGAAGGTGGGAACAGTTGGAAGGCATGTCTTTTAGAAGACATTTGGTTGAAAGTAATGGAAGGCAGGACAAAAACTATTTGGATAACAGTATGCTAAGAGTAATTATTAACAGATAAGTGTTAAAATTGAAGGACTGATCAAGCAACAGCTTTCTGTTAGGTTTGGGGCCACAGGAATTTAGCCCAGGTTCTGCTTCACTCTAAATTTCCTTTGCAACCTGGACAATGGACCAGAGAATGCTTCTATGAAATCTGCAGATAATGACACCATGAGGCACAGAAAGAATATGGCTGACAGGTTTAGAATTCAAAATGATTTCGACATACTGGAAGAATATTCAGAAAAAAGACAGAGAATTCAGTGGTAACGATGCAAACTCTGGTCATGTTTCCACAAGCCTAAGAGCAAAGTCTGTATATTGCTCAGTGAGCTACCGTTACCATATCCACAGAAGACCATTTGCAACCTAGAACTGCAGGAGCAACACAGCGCTTTCAGCTCTTCCCTGAGCCACAGTAGGAGCAGGCTGGATGTCTACCTGGGAGTGGTCAGAGAGTTGTGAGAAGAGGTATGGACCAGTCAAAGTACATCACATATATCTAGGTGAGTATATGCAGAAAGGGAAAGTGCAATTGTACAGCAGTCAATGACTCTCAATCTGTTTAGTCCTGCTGTAGTCCTGCCACGCCTCACTTCCCAACGGCATTTCCATCATTTTCTTTTTTTGCTAGGACTGGTTCTAATGCAACCACATGCTGAGACAGTTCAGGGGATTGACAGCTGGCAGAACAGATCCCAGATCCAGCTCATCACATAACTGTAGGAGTGTGCACAATTAAATGGATAGGAACATACAACTGAGGTTGAAGGGAGAGAGGACCAGAGCAGCCTAGATACAGAATACCTTCAGGTATCAGAGCGCTGTAAAAAAAGAGGACTCAGCTGACTGCTAACACTGTGAAGAATTCATCCTAGCAGAGAAGATAAAGGGAGTTCCCCTCGACCACCATCTTATCCCATGAAAAGAGAGGCGTCTCATAGCTGTGAGCTGAGCTCCATGCATGTGGAAATTGGCTATAAAAAATGTTTGACCAACTGAAGGCCAGAGAAATAGCCCTTAAGGAAGAATCCGTATCAGGATTCTGCTTCTCTGCTGTCCCCTGCATGGTGTTTGCAGGAGCAAAGAGGAGCAGATGGCACAACAAGGAGAGTGAGAAACTCAAACAGAGCAATGGTCACCACCTGTGCCTGCCACAACTTGTTCACTCACCCAGGACAAATGGGAGGGGCAAATTGTGCAGAATGCTCTGACTGTCTCTTTTATGCAAAATCCCTGAGTGCTGCTTGCTGTGCTGTGAAATTACGCATATGCTGGAGTGAAAGCAATAAACAACTGTTTTCAGCAAGTCTTGCTCCCAGTCTTTTTTTAATGACACTTGCCTTGCTTTGCATCCCACACCTCCAGCCTTTGCACATATTCAAAAGGCTGCTATTTCATCGGTTATTTCCAACACTGCCCTAACAGACACCAAAATTATTATTATTCTGTTTGGCGAAAGAAGAGTGTAGATACAACTCAAATCTGTTTAAAGTGTAACAGGATTTGTTAAAGTATAACAAAAAAGCTGAAAAACAGTACAGGAACAAGAGCAGTGGTTAAAATCCCACATTTAACCACACTGCATCATGTTCTGCTGCATCCATTCTATCTAGCAATGACCCTTGCAATCTGCTGCTCCTCAAAGGAAGTATTTTTCAGCAGCAGAGGAAATTTTCCAGAAAAATGCAGACTGCTCTATTTAGGGCACAAATGCTGAGGGTGGTCAGTGTGGAGAAGGTGCAGATGTGCAGAATGTGGCTGACGATGTGGCAATATTCTGGCCACAGATGCTAATTCTCCACCATTTCTCTAACTTCAGTAAAAGCAGAGAAAACTCGATCCTCTCGACATAATGGAGAAATCAGCACAAGTTTAAGTTTAGAAGCATAAGGAAAGATGAGAAGGACTATTTACTCTTTGGAGGGAAAGACTAAGGAAAGCCTCATAACAGTCTTCAGAACTTTCTAACAATGAGCAGAAGAGCACTGGAACAAACTGCTCGCAGCAATTGCAGTCTTCCTCACTTGAAGTACTAAAGAACTGGTTAGCCCGTGAGGAATGATGGAGGTACAATCTTGGGAGAACTGGTGGGCTGTGCCATTCTTACCTATTTTTGATGATTCTGTAACTTGCACACGACACTGCATTTGCATCCTAGAGCAGACAGACCTCTAAGGAGATTCATTAGATATGGAAGAGGATTATGGGGATTTAGTTAAGAATATTGCTATAATCAGAGCCCCCTCTTATTACACTGAAAGGATGCTTGCTCAGAAATCAGAGGCCCAGACAGCCCTGCAAGCCATACTACAAATGGCATTCCCCTTTTGCCTTCAAAAGAGGAATTACTCAATTACACTTTTAATTACTTTTAATTTGTTTTAATTAAATTTACTCAAATAAAAAAGAATTGCTCTTATTTACCTAGAAAAGAAGCATTTTGTAACTTGTATTTTATAAACAGAATACAGTCCTACTTAGCTGGGCCCTATCCTGTGGATTTCGTAACATTTCTAAAACATTAAGTCTATCATCCAGCAATGAACTAATGCTGTTCTTCTGTGCTTCAGTGTACTGTATGAACAAGTAGTCTCAAGAGAAGTTCTTCTGGAGGCGTTCTTCTGGAGGCATTCTCCGCCCTTTAAGATCCCACCAGAATGGTTCCAATAATTATTCTGTCAATCAACCCTATTTTACTGTACTACCTGCAAGATCTCATTTGGCCACAGAAGCTAATGATAGGAGACGAGAAAACAAGAACAAAACAATACCCAACAAATTCCTCTGCTGCTACATGCCCATATATTTCTTTTGGGTGGAGCTTGTGTTGTTTCAGCTGCTTTTTTTTTTTTTCCCAATAAACTCTTTGGTCACTTCTTAGAGTTAACTTAAACGAGAAATTCTATAACGCTTTATTCACAACAACATACCCAGCCTTGCTGAATGTGCTGATAAATCCCCATTTTTTATTATAGTTCAGGACTTTGGGCACGTGCATAAAAATATTATAAAGCAAACCTTTCACTTCTCATCTGAATTTTGCAGAGATTTCAAACATTTTTAATGTAGCTTTTGAGACTTTCCTTCCCTTTGTCTTCCCTTCTGCTTATTCATACCATTTTAGTCCCTCCAGCAACACTAAATAAATCATAATTTCCATCTGTTAAAATATATCAATATATAATACTTATTCCAATGTGTGTTTACTATTGTTTCAGTTGAAAATCACCATCGCCACCCAGCCCAAGAAAGCTTAATTCTTCTTACATTCTTAATGCAGACCAGAGTTAAGAATTTACCTCACAGATATTAGGAAAATAAAAGCAAACAAATCTGTAATTCAGCTGTACAATCTTGCATGAAATCAGAGATAAAACATTTATTATTTATAATACACACTGCACACAGAATGAAAACATAACATTTTTTATGATAAAAGGAGCCAACAGAAGTGTATTTCCCATTGATACTGAGTCACTAAGTCTGATCCAGCTCTAGAATGAGTTCCAGTTTGCAGCCTTCTGTAGAAAGAAGGCTAACTCAGCAGAAGTTACACAAGGTCCTACACAAGGTCTCCAGAGTTTAAGATCTTTAACAAATTAGGTGTCCTGCTCATACGAAATACAGGGGGAAAAAAGTGATAGTAGTGGGATAATTGTTCTTTCTTAGATGTCAGAATGAAAATAAAAGGGCAATGAGGGATTTTATATTGCAGCGGCTGCGGTATGCAATGACTATGCTGACAGGTAACAAGAGAAGTGCAGAAAGCATTCAGTCTAGCTACTGTCAGCCTTTAATATGCTACTCACGCCAAGATCCATTCTTCAATACAGTCTCACCACTGCTTCCTCACAGTCCTAATAGGGTTTGTTCTTTCTTGGAAACAACGCTTTGTTATATGTATACCTCTCATGCGGAAAGCTGAAAATCATCCTGGTACTTCCTTAACAAGACAGACCCCAACGCGTGATCTTTAATTCTTTGTTACCAAGCTCCTCATGAAACATATGGTAATATCACCCAAACGAAAAAAGAACCAGGTCATCCCAACAAACTCTGCCAACTGAATCACACATTTCTCCCATTCCTATGTTTCACAGACAAGTATGTGTTTTGCCATGCCATTCCATTTTGTCTATTTTCCTTTTACAAAGTGAGCCCAAAGTATCACCAAATCAAAGCTGAAGAGTTCACAGAGCCTGTTAAATATAAAATCAACTAGCGGAAGTGAGCCACTGGTACTAATCCATGACAATGACAACAGTATTGATAAGGATGTTCAGCTACCTCCCAGTTGGTTAGAATTTTACACAAAAATAGCACCTTCTGTGGAAAAGGGAAGTTAGGCTGTGCTAATAATGATTTATGAAAATGACATACTGTTTTGTAACATTAAGGATCACATCAGTGCACAAGGCCTAAGCACTTCTCTGGAATAGGGAGTTATCCCCACTGCACCTCTGGAAAAGCAGAATTGTACAAAGGAGAACTGCACTGAGTCGAACAGTGGCACAACTGAGCACTCAGTGCTTGTGGGCACATTTTACTACTGCTGTAAGATAACGGTAATCTGCAGTAACGTGAGACAGAACTTTTCTTCTGCAGACTGCTGTAACATTCACTTTTCCAGAGATTTCAAGACAGCGGTTGTAGTCTATGGCAGATCTGAACTAGCATCACACAGCACAAGGGAGAAACAGAATTAGAAGAAATAATTCACAGGCTGTCAGGAACGTAGGCAGGGAACTTAGGATGAGAAAAGGGAAAGGTTAAGCACCAGCAAGAGGTCATTTTATATAAACAGAAGATGAGAGCTCTGATTATTTATGTCATATTCAATTCTGCTTGAACATTTGGCTGTGGGATACAAAAATGCTAATGTGACTCTGTGGATATTCTTGAAAGCATAATAAATTTGAAGAGCAGATAGATAAACTCATATAAATAAATACTTTGGACCATGCTAAAATGGCACTCATGACAATACCACTTAGACATTAGAGATATTACAATAATTGCTTTCATGTAAAATAGATGGCTAAAGACATTGGATTTGTTCCCAGGAGTACGCTAGAACACATCACTGAAGATGAGTTATTTAATTGAATGCATATAGGAATAGATATAACAGCTTCAACCACATGTCACAAACCTTAAAAATTACGGCTACGTTACACTTTGCATACCATCCCAACCCCATCAAACAGCTCATTTCAAATTTAAAGGTCCAGAATCCCACCAGTTTGTTTAAGTGGAGTTTTATATTCTTTCAGGAAGGAAACACATCGTCCTGCTTTTTACTGAACAGAATCCAGTGCAGTCCTGGAGTGATATGAATAATAAATCTCTCTCTTACGCATTTATAAAGAACCCATCAGTATGATACATATTTAACATATAGGCACTTTAAATCTCATTATATATGTATGTGAACATTAACTGCATTTTCTGGGATTCCATCAGCTGTTGTGTATAACTGGACTACAAATATGGGCCATGTATTTTTATTTTCACTTTCTATTTTCCATTTTTTTAGTACAGTTATAGAAACTAAAGAACAGTTTGCAGCTATGTTTATTCCTTTCCTACTTGGGAAAAGTGTAATCTTTTGATTTTTTAAAAAGAAGCTGCCACTAAGTGTAGGAAGTGAAGAACTTTCATTAGTGCAGTGCACCTACCCTGTTCTGATTCTGCAGAAAAGCAAATACAGAACGACTCAAGCCTGAAGGATCATTGTGACCAAATAATTTGACATCCTGCATTAAAGGACTTCCTCCAACCTTTATTTTTTCCAAAAAGATTGGTATCATGAAGTCAACTATTTTTACCTTTGGTTGAAAACAACTGTGCACTCTCTCTTGAGAGTTATCATAAGAGGATACTTTGGAAATAAAGCAACTTGTTCTCTGTTAGTATAAAGATAATGAAAGTATGTGAATGGAAATCACGTCATTTCCTTGGGATTTTATATCACATCTTTTGCTTGATTCTCATGAATTGCTTTCAGTTTACTGTGACAATTCTTTTCCTCGGTTAAAAATGAAACACTGTAGAATTTTCTCAACCAGTTTTCCAAAACTTAAAAGATTTTTCTAAAAACAAAAAGTCTGAATGGCTTTCAAAATGGCATCTCTGCTGCTCTGAAGCATTTACTGGAATTCATTTCAAATCTTTGCATAATTCATTATTCTCTTCTAGGAGAAAAATAGATTGTAAGGTTATAAACGTCAACTTAGATTGCTTACAGCATGTACCAGAGTGGCCTCACTTCAGAGGTGTTCAGAAACCACACACCTCATTTTAAACTCCAGAAACTTTATTATTTATAGATATTCTTAACCTAAACTTCAATGAATCACACAGAAATAATGATCAAATTCTGCTCCTTTAATTCATGAAGATAATCTAATTCAGATGAGTGTGACTAGCCATGTGAATACCAAAGCAAGAGAGATTTTAGATTAGGATTTGTAAATTTAATAAGAACATTGTTCAGGTATTTTTAAATTTAGGAGAGGAAAAGCTAACAGTCAATTAATAACCTGAGCTCAGAGAGCCTGAACCTCCTGGGCGGCCTCCCTGTTGGTCCCATGAAGGAGAGGATTGCATCAGCTCTCAATATGGTGAAGATACTTTCTGTGACACACCATTTATGCCCCGAGGAAGTATGGGGCAAATCCTCATGCTCAGCTTACTCTGACCCACGTGGACAGGTCTGTTCAGGGCAGCCAGATTTTCCTCATGTACCGTTACTCAGGATGGTAACACAGAGGAACTGAGGGACTGCCTTAGGCCCCTTACATATTCCAGATGATGCAACTGCACTGCACACATGCATCACTGCATTCGAAATCTTACAATTCAGCTGTTATTACTTATTTTTTTATTCCTTTACAATTCTGTAAAAGTTAATATTAACATAAACAAAGGACTTTTTTAATAATTAGTTTTAATGAGATAAACTTACAAGCTACTACACAACAAGCAACATTCTGGCATGTAATTCATTTCTCTTCATTGATAATATGCTCAGTTTTTTCTGCCAAGGCATAAAAAGTTCATTGCTTCCAGAACAGGGTACTAAATCTCTTTTGATTCTAACTGTTGGCTCTTGCTGGACTATTGAAACCATATTTTGAGGCAGCATCTTTTCTTTTGTCATTTTAAGGCATGATTGTGCCCCCTTTTCTTGCTATCTCAACTTTAACAACAGATTGTTTTCTCTTTTTCCTCTGGGTACTGCCGATACCTTCTTTTAGCCACTGACAGATGCATATTCAGCAATGCTTTTCACTACCTTTCAGTCACTGTATGATGACACCTAAAGAAAGACTAGCAGACACCTCAAGAGAGTTAGTGCAGCTTTGCTCAAACACACACACAAAAAAAAAGCCTGAACTTCGGGGCACCCACAGGTCTGTACATTTCTACTAGAGTCTGTCACTGCCTGTCCACTAATCCTACAAAGCCTGGTAGGGATCAGCTGCTGCTAACAACAATGGAAGAACGTCTCTGTTGAAATGCTCCTGGTTTTTGTACATATTGAAGAACTCATAAGCCTTATTCAGATCATCTGTTACTCTCCAAACATTAACAGTGCACATAATTCAGACAAACCCCTATTTTTTTCTTTGACTTCTTTCCTATTATTTCCATTAATCACAAATATTTTTATTATTTGTGCTCATGCTTTAGTCCACTACCGTTGATAAAAGTCACATAAATAAACATTTGGGTTTTTTTCTTGCCTTCTTTTTAGTGGTAGAATAATGATTGAATTGATAAAGTTCAAAGCTAAAATGTTTTGCTTGTAGTGGATTTTTTATTACCACTATAAATGCTATCTTCAAAGAGTTAAAGTCAGTTAGTTATTCCAGCCCTGCCCATTTAATTAAATTATTTTGTTTCCTTAAACTCTGTAAGTAATAAGGGAGACTGGGAATTTAATACACATCTTTCTGTATTGATTTAGTTTTAATTCATTCTGTTTTCTCTCTGAAGTCTATAAGCCTTCAGGTTCTAACTATATTCATTTCTGACATGCGCACTTCTCTAGTGCCAAGTGCCTCTGCTATTCTTGAAATAGCCTCAAAGATGATTTAAATCCTTATGCTTTGTTTCTTCATCTGTTTACAGTTTCCCACATAATTTCATAACGTACTCAGAAACATTAAAACTGTACTCTAAGAAACTCTATTATCAAGTCTAACTTAACACTGAAGAGTATTATCCAAGTACAGTCTTTGCATCTATTGTCCTGCATCTGGACAAACGTTGCCAGGCCCTTCCGTGAATTTGGAAAATGCCTGGCAGCAATTTCAAACTTAGGACTGCATTTTAAACTGGATAGTACTAGTGTTGGAGGGTAATGATTCACTAACATGTTGTGCATAAATAGGTAAGATGTAAGTATAGTTAAGGCTGTACTGCTAAGACAAGTGCAATGAGAACGGATTACATAATTATTTAGATGACAGCATAGAATCATAGAATGTATCATAGAATCATAGAATGGCCTGGATTGAAAAGGACCACAATAATCATCTAGTTTCAATCCCCTGTTATGGGCAGGGTCACCAACCACCAGACCAGGCTGCCCAGAGCCACATCCAGCCTGGCCTTGAATGCCTCCAGGGATGGG
>JAOWBP010051296.1:0-15992 GCA_028571105.1 Tragopan temminckii | reverse complement strand
GCCCTGGGCAGCCTGGTCTAGTATTAACTGGTCTAGTATTAAATGTGGAGGTTGGTGGCCCTGCATGTGGCAGGGGGTTGGGGATTCATGATCCTTGAGGTCCATTCCAACCCTAGCCATTCTGTGATTCTGTCCACTGGCAAATGAAAAACTCTAAATGGCTTTTCATGTAATTGAAGGCTGAGCTATTTTCCAACCATAAAGGACAATTATTGAAAAACAGTTTACTTTCAATATTTCTCTTCCATAGAAGACTAAAAGTGATTTAAAAAACAACAATAATATAAAATAAAATAAAATAAAATAAAAATAAAATAAAATAAAACAAAACAAAAAAAAACCCTCTGAAATGTCGCTATTACTTTATCATCATATTCATCATGATCACCATCTAGGTATGGTAACAATACTCTCCTGACAAACAAAAGAAAGATAACACTTAGATTGTAACTAATTTAGTGGAATTAAAAAGCAGAATTCCTAGCAGGCAAAATGGAAACAAAGTTGTCCTTATGTCTATTTCAGTAAGTTGCAACGACATGGTGAAATCATAGAATCATAGGCATTGTCAGTTTAGGTAGAAGTTAAGCTATCTGTAAGAAAATTAATTCTAGTTATTTACATTAAAGAAATTGCATTATATCCTAGACAGTAACTTCCTCTCCTATAATAAAATGGAAAAGATTATGTTAGATTCAGCATTGAATAAGAATCAATTTTCATTCTCAAATAAGAGTAGCCTGCATATGAGACATATTTGGTTCTGTTTTACTTAGAGAAAATTCACTGAAGCAAAGACTACCACTAGGAAACATGAATGATTATTCATCAGGAACAGCAAAACATGACTGAACGAACACAAGTGAAACAAATACTCCATCAAACATATACAAATACAAATACAAATACAAATTAAAAAAAAAAAAAAATCTGCAAATGCATTAACTAACCTGTTGGATTTACACAGCTTTATCTTAATACTTCTCAGAAGATATGATAGTTCATGCTGTTTTGGTTATGAGCTCAGAAATACAGCCTTGCTTATTAGAGAAGCTCTTAAACTATCAGCATCCTTGCTGAGAAAAAGATTTATGGCTAACCTTTGCTAGGTCATTGACAATGAGACTGGGAAAGTGTTTTTTAGAGAAAAGGCAGTCAGATGGTACAATATGAAATTAGGTATGTTGCCAGACTCAGCAGGTAGATGATAATATGATTGAAATTCAGGGTATGTATAAATAGAAAATTGTGAGAGGCTTGTAGTCTGGGACATAAGAAACATGTTTTCTCCTGTGATATTTTTGGCATCCTGCATTTATTTGAAATATACATACATTACTTTTTATCCACTATGGAGCAGAGACTATTTGTACAATATTTCTAGACATAGTTTTCAATTGTGCTTTATTGAACTAATGTGTCTTGCTCCCTTCATCAATGGTGAATACTGTAAGTACAGTCAATACATTTCTAGTAAAGGATGCAATGATCCCACAGGTGGATCCTAAAACTTATCTAAAATATCCTCAAAGTAAATGAGAACTTGACTGGATTAAGGAGATTTGGAGAGTTTTCAACACTACCTATCTATCTTTGTAAATATGTAAGAAATTTCAATGAAAGCTAAAACATCAGTAGCTGGAGACAGGAAAGGTATACAAATGAAAGTTATTTTTATATTTTATACTACTTTTCCTTAGGTGTCTCTTACTAGACACAGATTAATACTGATCTAAATGGGATTGAAAAAAAGCAAGGTAGAGATTGGCTTTTTTTTTGTTGTTGTTGTTACTGGTGATCATGGAATATGCCATCACTGATTGTGGCTATGGGAAATTATTTAGATTTAAAGATTTAGAGCAATAAGGAGAGTGAAATATGATTTCTGTATGAATAACTTGTTCAGAATTGCTGTTTGTAGCTATCAGGTGGGGAGACCACAGCTAAAGAGACTATATCCTTCAAATTACACATGCCTGTGACTACTCCTTGGCACTGAAGGTCAGTCATTAAAGAAAGGTGCACAAGATTTTTTAAACTCCTTTACTTCCCAAAATTGTTCACCTGTATTAAAGTGCCTGTTAGAAATGATCCATATTTTGAATTTAATACCCAATCACACTTGAAAAAATGCTTCCTGGCCAGAGTTGAAACCAAGCCAGGAGCTATTCTGAGAGTTTAAAATCTACCTGGACTAAAGGGAACAGACTGCCTGAAAGAAGCACCCGGGAAGTGAATTCATCTGATCAAATATTAGCATCTGTAGTACAGATCTCCACATCTGATTTAGATATTCAGACCTTCTTTATAATCAGAGGAAAGAAAGAGGTATCTCTAAGGGAATAGTTCACTCTATCATAAAGCAGATACTTTACATTATCAGATTAAGTTTTCCTTTCAGAAGCCCATTTTTCTCTCTTCAATATGAAAAGAATTCAGAAGGACAAATATACATGTCTCTGTTGTAAATATTTGAAGATAAGACAAATGAATCCTACACTAAATGCACGAAGATGGGCTGACTGAATCTGTGTCTTTTTGCCTCCATAATTCAAATTCAGATGGAGTAAACCTCAGACTAATAGATGACAAGAATTGATTTCCATGCATGTAAGTATAACTTTCCTTCACAGATCCCTTTCATTTTATTTTCCACAACAAATATATGATCTTCTGATTCCAAATTGAAAAATCAGAATTTAATTATATATGTCTATTTTAAAGAACCTATTTATTGTCATTGTAGATGTTTATTTTTAGCTGTTGACTTTTATTTACTCATAAATAGTTAAGTAATGAAATATAAATGCAGTAAGAGAAAATTTCTATTCTAAGGAAAAAAAAGAAATGAATCAAATATTTTTCAGATCTTGTAACTTCCTAATAAAAAAGCAAGAAGATGTTTTTCATGGAGGAAGACAGTGTATTTTCTGACAGTCCAGGGTTATACTTGTTTCAGGCACAAAACAGTCAAAAATACACATACTAAGCCAGCGCCATCCATTAATCAAGGCTTCTTTAAGTTAATGGTAGTTGCAGGAGTGAGCTGTGAATTACACATCTGTCATACTTGAAATCCAATAAATAAAACATATCTGTTAATAAGCAAACAAAAATATATACATATGTAATCTCATGGTTAAAACACTAATAATAATTTTGCAGGTCATCAATTCCTATCTCCTCTGTAGCTTTCCAGTGTAATTTATTGATTGGTGGCTTTCAGAGTCATTGAGTATTCCCACTCCATAAATGAACAGTATTTATTAATATTTTTATTTACCAATAAGTGATATTCTGAAATTTTGTTGTCAGAGTGAATTTAGCATTATTATATATATATATTATTCCAACAATAAAAATATCTCATAAAATTTCAATATTCCTAATTATGTTTTTACGTCAGCATTCTACTACTTCCTTATCTCTTTTCTGCCTCAAAACAGAAAATCAGGTGAGACCAGATTTGAGCAGCCTGAAGACAGACTGAAGATATAAGAAATTTAGATTATTATTAGAAAATAAGATATCTAGGTTGATTGTTTTGGACCTATCCAAATATATAAGTAACTTTCTAAATTAAAGAAATTACAGGAATTTATCTTCTTCAAGTTAAAATAATAATCCATTTCCTGTGGAAGATGTTCTCATAAATCATGGTGCTATTGTATGTTAGAGATCGTATGTTGATTTATTTATTAAAGAGACAATTAACTTTGACTCAGTAGATTCTAAAGGTCATTTCATTCTTATATTTTATATCATGTTTTCTACATCTTCAACTTCTAATTTCCAATTTCATGATAAATATATGTAAAATATACATATATAACTGTATGAAAAATATACATAAATTCATGAAGTAAGAAACAGTCATTCACACAATACAGATGAGAACTTACTCTGCCTTCTGCAATTTTTTTGATTTGTTGATTATAAACATGACAAAGTAAGCAAATAAATCCCTTAACTGATGAGGCTTTACATGTTAACTCACTGAATTTTGTCAGATTAAGCCTCATTTCTAATAAATGTATAACATACACAAATTGTCCAGAAATGTCTTTCATTTTTCCTCAAGTTTTCATTGTTTAGAGACTGACTTGTTTGCTGAACAGTTACCACTTCACTTAGATTTGCTTGGACAAAGATTTAGGAGTTTAATTACTGTTTTGAAGTATTTATTTCAATATTCCCAAATAAGTTTTCACAAAGACGATAAATGCTTTTTATTATATAAGTTAACTCCTTTCAGTGTTCTTGGAGTTGCTTAGAAGTATTTAATTCTGAATTAGGAAGCTTATACACTAATGAACTAGTAATTCTGTTCCTTTCATTACAGCAATTACAGTGAGTTGCTGCAAACATACCAAATGTAGATTTACTTCAATTTCCATTCAAATACGGATTTAGAAAGATGAAGAGGAGGGAACAAGACGGTATTTTTCTTAGTAGAACTCAGTAAACATTAAATGCCCTCACCTAAATGTCATGATAAAACATTTACTTATTTATTTATTGTTAATAAATATATATGCTTTTGTAATTTACATAATAGAAAAACTGTATGTATGTATATTTATAATTTATCTATTTTTAGACAAAGTGAATTGGTTAAATTTTTTGGAATCTGATTAGTTGCACTGAAATTATTCATTTCCAATATTTTTAATTTGTTGACATAGGATTGGTACCTTATATGTTTATAAATATGGATGCTAGTATTTTATAAATATTTAAAGAAAAGTCTTGTCACATGACCTGCTCGACAAACAATTGCCATTCAGACAATAAGAAATTCTTTGAGCAGCAACTAAGCAGAGCTGGATTGCTTTACAGGCATTCTTAAGCATGTAGAAAACTTCTTATTTCTGAAAAATTATGCGTTATATACATGATACCAAATATAATGATGTGCCATTTCAGAACTTAATTTTCCTTCTCTTACTAGGAGGGCAGAAACTTTGCATTTTGCAGTAGGTATACAGGCTTCAGCTAAGGATGGAGCAGGTATGAAAACTTTCAGGAATTTCTAGTTTACATCAGATGTATTTTAAAGTTTTTATCTTAAAGTAACTGAGAATCAGCAAAAAACATAACTCCTAAGTCCTCCTGAATCTTCCCTTAGAAGGTAGTTCACCAGACATATAAACTATTTTTTAGCATTTTAACTTTTTTTTCCTCTTATCTCCGTACTTTCTCCCCTCCCCCCTGGTGATTTTATCTGTATTTATTCTATCTCTTTGAAGCTCTGTCTAATTTGGTAAGAGGAAAATTACATACTAAAAAGTACTATTTGAAAATTATGAAATCATTAAATAATATGATTACACTAACAAGGACATCAATCTTGGTACCTTATTTACTCCTATCATTCCAGTATGAAATCAGGAGTTTGTTAGTGTGTTTCTCTTTATCATAACCTATTTACAGTATCATAGAATCATTGAATGACTTAGGTTGAAAGAGACTTTAGATATTCTTTAGTTCCTTCTGCCTGCCATGTACAAGGTTGCCAGCTGCTAGGTTGGGCTGCCCAGGGCTCCATCCAATATGGCCTTGAAAGTGTTCAGGGATAGGGCATCCATAACTTCTCTGAGCAACCTGTTTCAGTGCATCACCACTCTTTGAGTAAATAATTTCCTCCTAACAACTAACCTAAATCTCCCTTCTTTTAGTTTAAAGACATTCCCCCTTATTCTGTCATTATCAGACCATGTATAAAGCCCATCTCCCTCCTGCTCCTCATGTACTGATTGGCTGCAGTAAGCGCTCACCAGAGCTTTCTCTTTTTCAGGCTAAGCAAGCTCAGCTCCCTCAACACTCCTTCAAGAAGTATTAATCTTTTAAATTAATTTTATTGCTATTTTGAAAGAAATTAAGTTTGTAGAATGGATATTTGAATCACTGTCCTGATAGACTTCAAAACTGTATTCAAACCTTTAAAGGTTTTGTTTAAATTTTATAGCTTTTTAAAGATAAAAAGATACAGATATTTGTTTGCTTTCTGTTTTGTTGTTGTTGTTGTTTTACGTCTTATGATTTCTTGTTGGGCAGAACATTTTCAAATATAATATTCATCCAAAAGCTTGTTTTAACATAGCTTGCATGGGGAACGTTTATGTTAAAGTGAATGCACAGAGAATAATCTGACAACAAGATACAGATTGTTTTATTTAATTATCCTCTGTGTTTATAAAATGTGGATGGTGATGTGCAGTGAAGATACATCAAATAAAGCTCATAGAGAAAAAGTGTTAAACGTGAACAAATTATATGAAAAGGCACTGTAAGAGATTGAGCTGAGTTAATGTCTCAAATATGTTTTTTCTTAGTTGCAATATTCACTTGTACTTTTTAAGAAAAATGACCCAGTTTTCTAACAACATGTTGGCAAATCCTCAGTAAAGAAAAATACATAATATGGATATTTTGATTTCACTGTTTTTCTTAGAAGGGATATGTTTTTATATTCATGTTTCTTGTAGCTTAGTTTCATTTTGCCATATTCTTTCTTAGAGGGTCTGGAAGTGCTTAGTGAGAGAGGGGAATATATTGTGTATTTTTTTGTTCCTATTTATTTATTCATTTTCCCCTTTTCTCTGCTTTAGTTACGCTAGTGTAAATTAAAAAAAAAAAAAAAAAAAAAAAGCCTTAAAGAGAGCATTTCATTTTTTTAAGAATGAATATTGCTTAGCCTGGTCTATGTAATTTAATATCTGCTTCTTTATTTTTTTGTTGGTGGCATTTTTTTTTTCTCTATTAAAGTATTTCAGAAGATGTGGAAATCAAGAAGTAAAATCTAGTTCACTTAGCCACATTATGGTTTCCACATCAGAATGTCCAACCTATTAGGTAACAGCTCTTTTTTATTTCCAATTCCAACTGCATGGAAGACATAAATCAGAATCAAAGTTACTTTCTCATTCCACAGAGAATCCTGCTGTTTCAGGTAGAAGTTTCATTAAAATGAGGCATAATGTAATACAAGGGTTACTAGGTTCAACCTGTAAGTATAGATATCTAAGTCACAAGTTTCATATAATGAGATGATGTAATCTAGCAGCAAAGCTAATACTTGTGTCAACCATCCTAAATTACTCAGTGGGTGTTAGAAGTTTCCAGGAGTTTGAACTGGGATGACTTTTCATGCAGTTGTTAGATTCCAGGTAACATCCATCCTGTCATTTAACAAATACCATATAACCCACATTAGTCTTTTTCAAAAACATGACTGCCTACCACCTGTCTTCTAGATTCATGTCACTGTTTTAGCTGTTCTTATCTCCTATGGAATGACACATAGTTGAGTATTAGACATGAAATAGGTAGGTAATGTTTCTTTTAAATGTAATGGAAGAAAAGCTGATTAGCAGTGCTTGAAGGGTTATGCTGTAGAAGCAATTTTCTTTTTCTTGACCTGAGGCTTGTTCTCGGGCTGTGTCCTGACTACAGAGCAGAATGAGATCAAGTGCATACTTTTCTTCCCTTTGCTTCATGGATGCCATTGCACAAAAGAGCATGCAGGAAGAGTGCATGAGGCAGCCTGAGCCAAAAGGTTAGGTAATATAATGGCAATTAACATGATCTACTTGACAGAGAATGTGTCTGTCCTACAAGTTAGATGCATCTGTTTTCTCATAAAAGAAAACCAAAATAAAATAAACCAAGAACACCTGTGTGAAGAAATGCAGCGGATAAGACAAAACACTTGTTTCAACAAAGTGATTTCATCAAAAAGTCTTAGTATTATTCCTCATCTACAAAGTGCCTGAAATATTGGAAGCACTTTTCAATAATTCAGTAATTAAAAAAACAAAAATTAAAAATATATATATATTAAAAAATATATAAAAGCAAACAAGCTAAAAAAAAAAAAAAAAAACACACACACAAAAACATACACCCATACAACTCAAAGTATTCATAATCAAGAACCAAGAAGGGAACAGTCTTTATATGGGACTGTTAATTAATTGCAGAACAGACTAATAAATAGAGATTCTTCTGAAACTGCATAAAAATGAAGAATTCTTTCTAAGCAATAACATCTAAATTTATAAATGAAGGAAAAAAAAAACATAAAAGCATGAGCATATCCATGTTTCATGAAGTGAATATTTTAAATGACTGTGAGATATTAAAATGAACTAGTATGATTTGGAATGCTACAATTATTGAACAGAAAAAGAAAATATGAGATAAAACAATAATAAAAAATAAGTTAAAGAGGGGCATTACAGAGAATTATTTCATGAACATAATAAATACTTTGTTAGGAACTCTTTCACAGGACTACAGTATCAAAAAGTGGTTTATTTTTTGACGGTAAATTTAAACACATTTTCAAATTCAATTAAATTTCATAGAATCATAGGATCAACAAGATTGAAAAAGACCTCCATGATCATCCAGTCAAACCGTCCACCTATCATCAATATTTCTCACTCAACTATGTCCCTCAGTATAACATCTAATTGTTTCTTGAACACCTCCAGGAACAGTGACTCCACTCCCTTCATGGGCAGCCCTTTCCAGCACCTAACCACTCTTTCAGAGGAGAAATTTTTCATAACGTCCAACCTGAATCTCCTCTGGTGCAACTTGAAGCCCTTCCTGTAGTCCTATTGCTAGTTACATGGGAGAAGAGGCCAGTTCTGGTCTCCCCAGTTCAAAAAAGACAGGGAACTTCTGGAGCATCAAATTCTGGCCTGAAGTATCTCTCTTATGAGGAAAGGCTGAGAGACCTAGGTCTCTTCATCTTAGAGAAGGCTGAGGATCTTATCAACACTCATAAATATCTGAAGGAAGTGCCAACTGGATGGGGCCAGGCTCTTTTTGTGGTGCCCAGTGACAGGAGAAGGGGCAATGGCAAAAACTGGAACACAGAAAGTTTCATCAGAACATAAAAAAGAAGGTTTACTTCGAGGGTGATAGAATACTGGAACAAGCTGCTCAGAGATTATGTGGAGTCTCCTTCTCTGGAGACATTCAGAACCCATCTGGACGCTTCCGTGGACAACCTACTCCAGAGGACTTTTGGAAGGGGGTTGGACTAGGTGATCTCCAATCCCTACAATTCTGTGATTCTGTAATAGTATGACCTTGATTATATCAAAGTGAAAATTTTCTGTTTTTCTTTTCAAATGTATTGAGGGTGAAATTCAGATATAGATTTTAGACACAGTATAGGACTTGTCTACCTAAATATTGCTTTCTGGGATGACTATGCTTCTAATGCTTCTTCATGGTGGTGACAAACATGGCAGAGCCTAGGGAATATCATTTCTTAAAAAGCAGCTGGAAACCAGGCGAGATATATTGAGAAAATTCAAATACTACTGGACATCATGTGTATTCAAACTAATTGAGATTGAAAGTACTCTTGTAAAAGTAACTAAATACATCTACATTAATAAAGCAGTCAGCATAGATCTTGAAATTAATTTGTCTAAACATACTTGCTAATGGAGTTCAACATGCTATATAGTATTGAAGATGTCTTATGCTGAGTTATTACATTGACATAGAAACAGAAGGAATATTCTTCTGTAGCGGTAGTTGAAATTTCACAAGATACTCTATGATAATTCAAAGGCAGCAGACATCTTTGAGTTAGCAAGAGTTGAGTAATTCACTGAAGAATTTTGATATGACATCTATTATGATTTGATGGTTGGACTAGATGACCTTAGTGGTCTTTTCCAATCTTAATGATTCTATTATTCTACTATGCGTAGCTTCTTGAACAGACAGAAGATGAAGGGAATTAAGTATGTACTGCAGGATCAAGGTGTTAATAAAGTAATTGAAAAATCTAAAAACAATACAGATAAAAGAATAAAATAATTAATACAATAGATAGAATATACTGTGGAAAGAATGAAGAATAAATAAGTAGGTAATCACTGCTATCAGGAGATCAGCAAGATGATTAATACCTGCTGCACTGGAAAAAAAAGAAAAGACTTGATAGCCATTGACCTAAGTATTGTCTTACAAACTAACAAACTTGATAGTACTTTTTTTTTTTTCTAAGTAAGAGAATCAGCGACTTTTCTTATAAAGAAAAAAAAACAGTCTGGCATTTTCAAAAATGAAATGCTACTTCTGGACAAGATGGAAAATCATCTTTAAGGATTAAGTCATATGTCTGAATGTTCTAGAGAACTATTCTTTTAGGAATGTACTCCAATATTTGTGAAGAATAATAAAGAATAAAGAAAATATTTAACAATGCAACTGGGGAGATCTGAGGCATATTTGTAAGCTAGAAATTTTCTCTACATTCTCATAGCAGCAGCCATCACTGAAATATATGTGTGAAGTGCAAGAGATAATAACTAGTTACCAAAAATGCACTGAAAGTAATGTGTTCAGTTACCACTATTTTATTATTATTATTTTTTTGTTTATTTTTAAAGCCTTATTGCAATAAATACTATAAGAAGAAATAAGGAATATAGACTAGAGGCCTAGGCAATCAATGTCTAAACCCCACTGAATTTAGGAAACAAATATATGTTTTCTGGAGCATAGAACGCCTAGGACAGCAGCAATGAGGCAATTTAATTCAAATTTTCTGTAATGCTACTGAGGGGCGAAATCAGGATGAACCTATCTGCATTCTCTTCTGTGGTGAATTGCAAACATTTGTGATAAGTGGTACAAATAAATCTCTGTCCAAACTTAGATTCCGATATCATTTTTTTAATCAGAAATGCCTTCTCATCTGCCAGTTGTTTTGGATCAACAAACACTCACAGTGGTATTTTAGACAGGTTTTGAATGTGTTTGCAATAAAGAACTAATCAACTTTGGCCACCCTTTGATGCTCTGACTATTCTGTGCAGTCTATGAGAACAGTAAAAACTTGCAGTTCATGCAATATTGGAGTCTTCCCTTGTGCCCTTCCCCCCATGGCCCAAATAAAATGAAACTCAGAATTTTATATCTTAAAGAGTAAAAGGCTTTACTAATAGCCAAAATCTTTTGAAAATGCAGGTTTCTTAGGTGAATTAAATTGCCATTTCATAGAAGATAAATTATACTAAGAAGCCAGAGATCCATTCTAGACTTAAACTTCACAAAATTTCACAGATTAATCTCAGTGTAAATTTAAACAAGAAAAATTACACAAGAATACTTGAGAAGTAATGAAGTTGGAAACAGCAGAAAGTTACTAAATGAAATATAGATGAAAATGTATTCAAAGATAAATGATGTAAACTGACAAACCTTTAACAGTAGTTAAAAATATAGAAGCATCTTACATTTGTACACCTTTTTCTACATCTGTCCAAACCTTCATTTTGCTACATACTCCCTGCTTTCCTCTTTCTATTTCTCAGTCCCTTTCTTCCAGTTTTCATTCATCTGTGAAGCTCTTCTTCTGTCAGAATAACTACATACGTTGCTAGACAGAAGGGATGGAATGGGATTCTCCCAAGGAGGCTAGGGAGAAATACATAGAAATGTAACAATTCTTATGAGGACAAGAACCTTGTTGACCTGCTTGCACAAGATAAAAATTAGGATGGGGAGGGGTATGTTTATAGAAATAGTAATAATCCAGTAAATCAACTTATTTAACACAATTTTCCCTTCAACTGCTTGACAGCTCAATTTTCTTTGACTTTTGGAATACTTTATTCTATTATTTCATATAAATTTTAGAGGTTTTCTACATCAGTTGGAGAGAAAGAGAAGCTGAGGCTGCATCTTTGTTGCTGGTAAGCAGCTTGAACAGCTTGAACTATTGAGAAATAACTGTACGCTGATTATGCAAATCAGATAAACTCAACCAACCAGTGTGCAGAGAAATGCATAGCTAAGGAAAAATCTATACAGGTATACATCAATGGCTGTTCAGTTACTTGTGCTCTTATTGGCTAGAGCAAGTCTATTTCTATGTGTTATTCTTGAATTGGTGAAAAGCTAAGAGACGTACAGGACTGATTCTCAAAATGTTTGGACAATTATCTTGATTGCCTAAAGTATTTGTCTGTTTAAATGCACAAGAGGCAAATTTAGCCACCAAATTTATTCTTTTTCATGAACTAGATTAATGCCTTTTTATATATTAACTGCTTACAGCTGCAATTCAGTTGAGAAGGTGCACAATTAATAGCTTAAATTTTATTTGGGAAAATTACCTCAATTCAATGGGATGACATTGTCCACCATTGCATTATAAGCTTTCCAAATTTGTTATTTAAATTATCTGAATATTTCGTAAGATAAAATTTCTGTCTATAGACTTCTGTTGGATGTGAGTTTGTACCTCATTTTAATATCTTACATTCTTCAGTTAACTTTCAAACTTATGTGGAGCAAGACTGAGGTTAACCAAAAACTCAAATACTGAAGACTTCAGAAATCCTGTGTTTTCAAACAAATCATCAACAAATTTTTTGTTTGCAACAAAAAATGTTTGCAATAATTCTCAAATACATTAAGTTCCTAAATCCTACAGCAACAGAGTGAAACAATTTTTTTTTTTGTTAGAAACAGCAATGAACTAGTTGTAAAGCAGTACTCCTTTGCTGTTTTCCCACAGAATCATGTATTTGCATTCCCAGGACTTCAATATTTTATCTTTATATCTTCAGTTAACACGTGTAGTGAATTTTGTAGCCACAAACTTTGTGCTAATTTTATAAAACACAAACAACTTTGAATTTGTAATCATACAAGTATGCACCTTGATTGGCTCAGCTGCTTTGGGGCAAGAAGAGATTTCCCCTACTGATACTAATGGCCTTCAGAATAACTTTTACATCTAGTTATTTCTCACTACTAGCCTCATTATTTTTCATACTATTAACTATTTAAGGTGAGAATAACACTCCTTTTTGTGTGGCTATCTGCAGGCAGGCTATATACATAGTGGGAGAATGAAACAGTGGAGGAGCAGAAAAAAATCATTGTATGGTACTCTAAATACTATGATTTATTTCTGTAACAGTATGATTTTTTATTAATATGTTACAGTATCAAAGCAATTGATGATTAGAGACTAAGGATGGAATATGGTTCTATTTTAGATACAGATATTTTAGATTTCAGAGCCTGAATCACAGCACAGTTAAATGACTTCTGTTAGAAAGACATCAGAAAACTTTATTTTAAAAATATACACACACTCTCTCTCATTACATATATACTAAAATATTAGTAAAAATGACATAGTCAATATACAGTTGTTGCTCTGAATTTTGTGAGAATTCTTGTAGCATTTTAGCCCTTAACATGAATCCAATCAAAAATAATTTCTAAAAAGTGGGTCAGTTCTGGCTGCCACTGATCAATGAGACTGTGTCATTCCTCCTTTTATATTTTTTGGCTTACTCTAAGCTAAAGATGTGATTTCTCTCACACTGCAGAGAAACTGTATTTCACCAGTGAGTTCAGGGGAAGCAGAAGTGGGTCCTCACAGTACAAGAAGCGTGATACTGTCATCTGTATTGTTGTATGTCCTTAAGAACTTTACAAATAAACAGTTGACTCGCGGAATCAGACTCCACAACCCAAAGTTAGGTTATGTAGCAGGCGTGTTTTAATCAGTGCTGCACAGGCACTGGGTGCAAAGGGGATATTTCTGCCTACCTTGGCCAACATAGGGCAAAAGCTTGGTACATATATAGGCCAAGCTAATACATAATCAATTATTTTCGTATACATATTCATTAGATTTCTGAGAACCCATCAGCATATGGTCCCTCCCTCTTGCACGTGCACTGTGGGCAGTGGGGGTCTCCTTCTGGTGGTCATGGGATGAAGGCTCATTGTCTTCAACAGAAGTAATCCGATCCTGACCCGTTGTGTAATGTTTCTTCATGTTTACAATAGAGTTTTGAGATATTCTTTTCTTATCTGGCCTCAGATCCTGCTTACCTGCATTCCGATATAATTGTTAACCCCTATCTTGTCCTCTCCTTACTCACATTCCTATATAATGATTAACCCTCAGTTTGTCCTCTCCTAACTCGCAGTGCTGGTGAATATTAGTAAACAATAGAAAGAAAACATTTTAGCTATCTGCATACCAGTGGCAGGAGCTAAGATTGCAGGCAAGAGAATTACAGACTATTAAAGTATGAGTCTTTCTGATTTTTTATTTTTGAAACTAAACAGAAAGCTGTTTATGATCAGAATTCTGAAACAGAAGAAAATAGATACTTTCATGTATGTGTTCCATTTACATCTCTACTAGTAAACAAGTAGGTCACTCAGTCACTCCTTTTTAGTCTTGTAGAAACTACAATACATACAAAGTGCACAATAACACTATTTGATTGAGCAGAATCTCAGCTACAAAACACTATTTTTCAACACAGTCAGTTAACTGACCATTAGCTACGCATTTTTGCCAGTGATGAACACGAGCCTGCTATGCTTGTAAAAACCTGTACCAGTGGAGGTGACTCACTGTCACTGTTGCCACTGTTGAAATGCACTAACCACCACCTCACTGTGCTCATAGCCACTGTCTGGTCTCCATCAACGTTCAACAAGCACCAGTGAATGTCAGTAGATGCAATTTGTTTCCTCATGGAGGAGCTCAATTACACAACTTTACTTCATATGCATTTCTATATCAGATACCATTTGATCAAACTACATCTCTGCTGCAGTCTGTCACAAGGCAATAAAATGTAATGGAAGATCGGTGGTAAGTTTCAGTTTCTACTGTCATGTCATCAACATCTGCCTCTGACATTGTGAGCCAACAAAATAAAATAATAGGCATTACTTTTGGAGCAGCCCTCATTAAAATGAACAAAAGCCCATTCTCTGAAGTTGAGGAAAAATGTTTGCATACATACAAAAGTGTTGCCTTTCCCCTCAAAATAAGCCGATTGTCAACAGATTTTGAATATTTCTTTTTCTTAAATTGGAGAGAATTGTCTAGGATGGCATAAGCTGCTGTAGCAAATAAATAAAGTTAAAAAGTAATGAAACATGATAACAGTTAAAAATTGAACACATTAATATCCAAACTCATACTGTGACTCCCCTTGGTTTGCTACCCAAACCACGTCAAAAGCAATGTGTCATCTGATATTACTAGAAAAAAATGTGCATGTAAATGTATAGGAAGAAAAAATGTGTTTTCATCCCAACTTCAACAAAATGTTGTAATTCAGTTTAAAATTTATGGTTCAGATAAATTGATCTACAAATTTTTTATTGCATATCTATAAGAGATCACGATTTGCTTCTACATCATGCAAAAAATATATTAATAATAGTAATAATGAAAATCACCACATATTTAGAAATTCAAAATGGGCTTATTTTTAACTATAAAATCAAATATTATGTATATTCCTGGGAACATACACTCTCAGTGAGAGGTGGGTCTTCTATACATCTGGATACCACAAAAGATACCATTTCACGTACTCACACTATTCTCTGGTGCAAGAAGGAGAATAAAAAAGAGTCTAAGAAGTGGTAAAACAGAAGCTACACACTGCAGACAATAAGTATTACGTGACAAATGTTTTCTGTAACATAATTTCTGACACTGTGTTTCATGTATATTAACAATTGAGATATGAATACAACGTCTAATACAAACTATAATGTTATCAGCACTCAGTCGAGTTAGAGAGCTCTCACAGTTTCTTGTAGCATCAGAACAGTTCTCCTTTATTGTGTGCAACATACACCTTATATACCATTCACTTAAAACAAGAAATTCCTGTTCCTCTAACAGTACCTCTAATCAGTTAATTGGCCCTAGCTTCTCCCAGACAACAGTGATAAAGGATGAAAGGTTTCTTAAGTGTAACAAGATTAACAATGAATACAAAAAGAACCTCCTCTTTACCCTGAGAAGCAAATAGACACCACAGAATCACAGAGTTTTAGGAGTTGGAAGAGACCTCCAGAGATCATTGAGTCCAATCCCCCTGCCAAAGCAGGTTCCCTACACCAGGTCACACAGGTAGGCATCCAGGCAGGTCTTGAATATCTCCAGAGAA
>JAOWBP010051295.1:0-11867 GCA_028571105.1 Tragopan temminckii | reverse complement strand
CAAAATGTCCAGAACTAGAGAAAAAATAGTTTGCTGCTCAACATGCAGATGGCTGCTGTCAGTTGTTGGTTTTTATGGAGGTCCTAAAAATTCACGAGGTTCACTCGATAAAAGAAGGTAAATGAATAACAATGATGAGACTGCTGCTAGTAAAAGGATGCACATAAGCTGATAGCAAAAGCATTTCTCTGAATCAGCTATGATTGCTGAAGAGGGAGATGTACAAAATGCTGCTCTTTGTGCAGAAGGGAAAAAATGTGCTACCTTTTGTTTCTTAGAAACTTGCATTCTCTATATAGTGGCATAAATAGAGGGAGCTGATGATAAAGGGATCCTCCAGCAGTGTACAGCTCTCCTTGAATTGATGACTACTATACTGACTCCTCTTGCATCTGCTCAAGGAGCCATTAGAACTTTATGGAAGGATGAGATATGCACCTACCTGTATTTTCTCTGATATTTTCTTCTATTTCAGGTGGTGATGGCATATAAGCATGAATTTATTTTTCAGTGTGATTGATTGGTAGGCCTTTTCTATGGAACATCCTCATCCAGCACTGCTTACAATCCCAGGATGTTTGGTGGAAAGGAGATGAGTGCTTTCCTCAAGATCATCAGAAAGGGTCATTAAGGAGGCACCTTTCAAAGCATTATAACTGTTTGCCTACAGGAGTTGACCAGACAGTGATCAGTGGCAAACAGAACAGCTGTTGTGCTGAAAGATGGCTATTTTTTCTCACTCCTTATCTTATTTGAGTTCACACATTCTCACTACTTTAAATGTCCTATTTCACTACTTTAAATATTCTACCTCTTCCCTTTGCATCAATATCCTCCAGGTCTTTATACTACATCAGCACTGGACTGGAAGAAGGGATGTTTGGGAAATTTGCTTAGCTGTAAGTGGAGAAATTCCAATTCTACTTTAAGAAAAAGGAAAAATAAACAACTAGAGATATCTCAGCTACGTTTAGATGTGTTTCATCTCGTTGACACATAGAGCAGGTACTCAAAAATTCTTTAGGTTCACGGAGTATGAAGACTTGATTCTACCTTCTCTCATTCTGCTGTGAATTCATTGACTTGGGGTGCTACCTGTTATTTCCACCTTCATTAAAGAAAGAGGAATTGGGACACTAGAGTGAAAGCAACCAGAACATGAAACAGGAAATGGAGAGAGAGAGAGAGAAGCTTGCTTAAAATAATTTGAAAATGATTTATTGGATGCAACCTCTACCCTTAGTGATTTCTGGTGTTATTACTTTTCTATAGTACAACCAGGGAGGACAGTAACTTGCTGAGGGCTAAAGGTAAATTATGATCTATTGCAAAGGAGGGAAGGAAAAATATACTAAAGGAGAGAGTGTGAGGCTCACGCTTTCTCCCCTGATGGTGTTCAGTGTGCTGGATCTCACTGGAACAATCTGTTCCAAAGCCTGCTAGATAAGAGTTAAAGCAAACCTCATGAAACAAAGAAGGGAGGTTGAAATGTCGTGAAGTTTCATTTCTGGGCCTTGTTGTGCCCAAGTTTGATAGAATGTCCAGTGAAGAGAAGGAGATTTGGGAATCTGTAGTTGTTACCTTTCTGTTGCCTTTCAAAGCTGGCTTATGGTTGCTCATGCATGGGCTCTTCTCCGCCCTGCAGTCATACTGACTTATGCACTCACACTATGTGTCTGCTTTGCAGACTACCTGTGGAGAAGGCTTTTTCCATGGAGGCCTGTGCGTGATCTCAGCTGGAAACAGATTGAGATACACTTCTAGGCATTTGCAGAATCCTCTTGCCACCATCGCATTATCTCCTGCTGGGCCAATCAGATTGCCAATCTCTACCACACCTACCAAGTGGCAAAAAAAGACAATCAGTACTCTTTTTTTGATTTTTATTTATTTATTTATTTTTTTGATCAGCTGTTTGAAAGCAGGCTTGCTGCATGCTACACATATGAGCTGTGTGCTTCATTTTGCAGCCAACAGGTTGCACTGTATGACAGTCAGATGGTTAAGGCAGGTTCTCAAACAATGAGCCCTTTGGGTCCTCCAGAGAGATAATGTGAAAATGACCTGGTGTTGCTAGCTGAGCCATCTTCAGTCAGTCTTGGAAGTTCTTAAAGGCAGAGGTAGTCATCTTTCGCTATGCACTTCTGTGAATGCAAGTTATTTGTAGGCCCAGACTCATTGCATCTCATTTTGCTGCAATGACAGAGGAATCTGATAATTTGAAATACTTTTTGTACTCAAAGATGATGGTCCCTGCAAAAAGTGCTTTCCTCTGTTGTTTGTAATAGAGGGAGCTTTAGAACTGTTTCTTACCTTCAGATGGGGGAATGAAACAACCTCAGCTCCCGCAACCTTTTGAGCAGACTCCTTCCTAACATGTTTTTCTGCTCTTTATGACTGATAAAAATACATGAAATGAAGATACTGTTTGGAAAATGCAACATTTCTGATTCAAAAGAATGCACACATATCATGTTTTATAGCAGTATTCCCATCTCTCTGACACGGAGTCAAAGAGAAGTGAACGACTATGGGATGATCCAAGTGAAGCAGTGTTTTCTAAAAAGGCAAATCCTTTCTCTGTTTTGTTTTTATATATTTATCTGGTTTTTTTTCTCTCTTTTTTTTTTTTTTCCAGGTTGGATGCCCAACGTAACTTTCACATACTTGAAGTCATCAGCTCTTGCTAACGACTTACGATTAGTGCTCCAGGAACCCGTTGACTGGGAACCTGGTGATGAAATTGTGGTGGGAAGGACAGGTCTTGGAGATGCACAGCAGCAAGAAGAAGTGGGCATTATTGAGTCTATAAATAACACTGAGCTCTACCTTAGGTCACCACTCAGGTATCTTTTCAAGGGGAAACGGGATTTCAGTAGCAGAAAGTGAAACCAGGAGAAAATGTGGTCTAGGTGAGGATTTGCAGTTTCCTGTGGGACTTAGCAACTGTATGTAAGTCCTTTTCACAGAAGTGGTCAGGGATATTTCAGTTCTTTGCTCACCTCAAAGCTAGCAGACATTAAACATTGAATGCATCTGACTACGTGGTTCTAAGGGACATGCTTTAGTGGGCAATTTTGGTGGTAGGTGAATGGTTGGACTAGATGATCTTAGAGGTCTTTTCCAAGCTTAATTATTCTATGATTCTATGTTTAAATCCTGTATCATAACCATGGACTCAGAGACCTTTGAATCAGAAAACACCAATGGCTAGTTCAGTCCAGTGGCCTTAGAATAGAATTGGCTAAGAATTTCCCTGCAAAGTTATTTTCTTGAGTAATCACTTTTTTTTTTTTTCTTTTTCCCCCACAGAAAGTGTCTAATTTTGTTAAAAAAATAATAATAAAAAAAAATCCTTCCCTTCTTTACTGAATTGCTGAAGTTAATTAACAGAACACTCAAAGTGAATTACTTCAGTTTGGAAATATTGCTTCTTTGTTTCTACTGAACATTAGTTTAGCTGTTTACGTTCTCTTCATTTTCTATGCATGGAGGCCTTGGCCAAACTATACTTCTTGCATTGTAACTTGGAGCCCCAGTGTTGAAATGTCTTCTCTATGTTGATGGCAGCCTAACTCCAGTGCCCATGAAAGCCAGTGGTATCATTTCTTTGTAAAAGTATTTGGGGCTTGAGGAAGAAAATACAGTATTTTTTCAAAAGATGAAAGAAATTCAAATGCTGAAATATTTTGGTGTATATGTACCAAATGTAAAGAGAATTTGTGAGCTTGTGAGACAAGGTGAAAAAAAACTTCAACCAAGGAAAAATATATCTAGCCCATATATGCTGACATAACAGATAGAGGTAATTCTTGATGTCAGTAGTGAGAAGGGGACTGAAGTTGGATTTGGATGGTTGGGGTCAACATCATTTCTGCCATCTGTCAGCTGCAGGTGCTTTTGTACCTTTGTTGTCTTTCCGTAGGTACTCCCACAACGTTGGAGAGGAAAGAGTGAATGGCCAAAGCCTGCCTTTGACTGCTGTGGTGGCACTGCTTAGTAGAAGGGTTGTTGTTCAAGGGAATGTCACGAAGGAGAGGATCTCCCATGTCAGAGAGTGTGCAGAAGCAGGTGGCATAAGAGGTGAGGAGGTCTTGAGAGGTACTCAAGAGTAAAGTTTCTTCTCTGAAATCACACTGAGGTATCACTGTGCGTTAGAAATGTTTCTTAATAGAGTAAAGCGGAGACATATCAGTGCCAGGAAAGCAATTTTATCTTTCCAAACATCATTTGACATTGAAGTATGAAGTCTTGGGAGTTGAAGTGCATTTCATTGTAATATCTCAGATGTATTATTTTCACATTATTGTTTCAAGCCATCTTGGGAAAGACCCTTTAGTTTTGCGTGAGCCTAAGGGTATAGCAAAGAAAGTATCTTCTGAAGACGTATTTCAGTGTACATAATATATTAAATTTTTAATTGTGTTTACTATTTAGAAACTTTTAGAATAAAGAAAAACAAAGCACCCTGGTGCTTATTGTACTCTGTAGTGTAAAAAATTATGATGTTATGTGGGGATCCTGAGGAAAAAAAACAGGTGACAGCTTCTTGTAGCATTTAGTAGCAGTGGTGAAACAATAGGTATCTCAATTCTCCTTTGGTTTTATGTTTGTAAGGCACAGTGAAGTTTGACGGATGGCTTCCTGATTTACACCTGCAGGTGAGGAAATGCAGTCCGACACAGCGATTATAATTTAAGGAGAGTTAGGTTATCTGGCAACCCAGGTATAAGGCTCCCTTTAAAAATAAAATGCCTTGGGCACTCAGACTGTGACACAAGACTTCATTTGATATCCAGCAGCCAACTGCTTATATTACTCATGGATTTATGGTCCATTTTGTGTGGAACTCATAAATATAGTCTCTGAAATGTGCTAACTGTTTGAGGTTTTTATTTGCATTAAAGTATAGGAGGATTTCTCAGAGGAGTCACCAGAAGATGAGTGGGCAGTGTTTCTTGTGGTTAATTTACCATCTTTAAAAGAAAAATGAGCATTGCTGAGTGTAAGCAGGACCGATTTACACATTCATAGCCTGAATCCCCCTGAACCAAAATATCCTGAGCACAGACCTGGGGAAAGGACACCTTTGAGGAATGTCGATTCCTTCCGCAGCCCTATCATCTCCTTTCCTTATCTTCTGTCCGTGGGTATGAACGTTTCCTCACATGTCTGTGGGGGCAGTTGGGAGGGAGAGAGTTTTAAAGAAATTTCAAAATGTTCTCATTTCAGCTCAGTTCAGTACAGCCGTGCCCAATCCCCTTTTCAAGAACCTCACCCAAGGTAAATCAATGTCAAATCCATCATCCCTGCGCGTAGGCCTATTTAAAATTGAACACAAGGAACTTTCCTAAGCATAAAACTAGCACAGCTTCCTGCTGGTTTTAATACACCTTCCTCTAAAAATATACAGACTCTGAGGTGAGAAATTGTGGAAGTACTTAGGGGGAGTATTGTGCAAGCTTGCCTATGGCTATTTGTCTTTGGGCATGTGTTTAAGATCGCTGCTGGAAACAGGAGTTCTCTGAGTCGGTGTGATGGGCCTCATGAGGTGCCTCAAAGGACTCTTCATGTCCCACTGTCACAGCAGATGTGTAAAACTGATAGTTCCTACTGGGTTGTCTTCTAGGTGGCTCCAGGTGTCTGTACAAGCGAAGTGAGAGGCAGCTGGGGTCTCGGGACCTGGGAGCTGTTGTCATTGTGGAAGCCTTCCAGGGAGCAACGAGTCAGCTGCAAGTGGAGGGGGTCCAGTTCCACCACATGGGCCAAGCATTTTGGCAGCACCGCAGTGCCCTGACAGTTGCTGGCAATGCACAGATGGCAGGTGAGACAGCTGCTCTGGAGATGAGTCCAAACGATCTCACATATCCATCTTTCCAGCTGGGAAAGATATTCTCAAAACCCTGCTTAACTCTGAAGTCAGTTAACACCACAGGACTGTAAAGGTGAGAAAAGTGAGAAAGCTTCACCTGTAGACTAAGTCCGAGTAACACTTGATGGAGTCCTTTAAATTGTTTTAGTTCCTTTGTGGTTTTTGACAGCTCCTTTCTAAATAGTATTTCATTTTTATGGTACATCTCCGAGTCACTGTGCTGCTTCTAGCTCTGGAAATGAAAGCCATAATATACCATGAGCGAGCCCTGAGCTGACTTAGGGATGTTCCATAGCATAAACCAATATTTAGTTATATCACCTGAAAGTTATGGAACACTTATTTTGACTGAGTCATTGGTAAGCACAAAATTAATCTCTGTGGAAGTGGCAACAAGGTCTCTGAAGACTGGTGGAGATGGGAGTGAGATGGGCTCAAATGTTTGAAAGGTTCTGGATTGGACCTTCCCCTCCAGTTAACCCACAGCTTTGTCTTCCCTATGCCAGCTTCATCATTTAACGATGATCTAGGCTTTCTGGTGTCAGAAGGCAGCCCTGGCCGTGATCCTAGAGTACATTAAGGTGGTCATCATGCCCTGGCTACACAAGGTGGATAAGAAAACCACTCTTCTGATACATTTTTCCTTTCATTCAGTTCCACTTCAATCCCCCAGTTTCCTCAGCTCACAATGTAGCTCACTTATATGATCCTTTCATTTGGATCTTCTCCTCCCACATAACATGAGATGCCTCGAGTAGCCTATTTCTGTGCTTGGGGCCCCTCTCTTCTGCTGCAGCTATTTCAGCAATGCCCACTTGTTGGCAAAGATGAGCAAATTTCAGCTTCAACTGGTCAGTCTCATGGAAGCAAAAATGATTAACTGCCCAGCATCATAGGAGGAGGAGCTAATATTAAATTCTCTAAACTTTATTCTTTCCAGACTCTTACATACGTGGTTGCTGTCTTTTGGACTCCTTTGGCCAAGGACTCCGTCTGACTGGAATCTCAAACCTTAGTGTAGACAGTAATGTCTTCTTTAACATTTCAGGACATGGGCTTCTACTGGGTAAGTGAAGCAGGAAAGTATCTATTCTACGTGTAATAGCAACATTTGCTGATGATCATTTCCTTGAAAATGTCTTTGGAGGAAAGGATCCTTAACTGCACCCTCATGATTTTAATCACGTCTTCCACATTTTCTCTTATTAGTGAATCTGGAGTAAATCTCTCAATATTCCTCGTGCAACTCCTAGCAACTATTTCTGTTTGGCCATATTCTCTGTTTCTTCAGGTCAGTCTTCACTTGCTCTGTCTCGTTTTATTTCACCGAATACAAATGAAAAGAAATTTCTTTATAGGGAATTGGTGTATCTCTCTGTGGAAGAGCACCATTATGTAATATTTAAGACCCCAGTTCAGTGAGGCATTTAAGAGCATACTTACCTTTAACTCCAGTCATTTGACATCAAAGATAATGGAGTGAAAGCATATGTTAAAAGTTAAGCAGAGGATTTAGCACTTAAATAAATTGGAGCTTGGAGCAACAAAACTGTTAAACAACAAAATATTTCTCTGAACTAACTGTCAGGAGCCTGACTTGCAGCATCATCCACTGGGATCTCACGTTGCCTGAATCCCTAAAGATGCAGCTTGATTTTTGTTTTCTGTCAGAAACAGGATAAAAAATGACCAATTTCAGGATAAAGAGAGGTTAAAAAAGAGCCTTCAGTCCTGATCCTGCAGTTCCACACACACAGAGAGTCCCTATGCTCGATCCCACATATAGATATAATAGGATGTGATAGATCACGATTTAAACAGAGGAGACCCATAAAAGAAGAGCTACTGTACGTATCTTGCAGAAGAGGAGAGCTGGTGCAGAGAGATGTGGTGACTCATCACACACAGCTCCTGAGGCTGTGGGAAACGGAATGAGATCTCCATCCTGCCGGGCTGCCGTGGCTCACTTGTGCTAGGACAGGACACACGTCTGACTTAAAGGACTCTGGGCTGAGCTGAACATTTCCTCTGAAGTTTCAGACTGAATACACCTTATCCCCAAGATGTCTTTAATGGCTTCACCGCCAGCAGCTCCAGAGGGTCTGATGGATGAATTTATATATCATTTTGTTGCCTGTGAAGGAATATTTATTATAGCCGGCTGTTTGCAGCTCCAGAATTGGACTCCCTCAGTGATTTCATCTAAAACCCTTATTTTCAGGGGTTTTGCAAGACAGTCATAAAAAGTTGCTCTGGGCTTAGAATTAATTGACATACCAGGGCTCAGCTTGGAAGCCCAAACCTTTTTTGCCACCTCACAAAACCGTATGGCTTTCAAAAGGACTGCTTTAGGACCCTGCTTAGTAGCAGCATTTGCAGTAAGCATAACCTGAAAAGGAAATATTTCCAAAATGGATATTGTTCAAAAATGGAGAAAGGTCAGAAGACTGAGAAAGACTGAAAATGATTACTCCCTTCCCACAGACAAAATCCCTTACGTACTTCTGTTGTTTACATTTAGGGTAGTAATGACTGGGATAGAACCGGAGCAGATAAAGTGAATCATTTCAGTTCAACAGAACAAAATTAAATAGATGTTGTTTGCTCCTGATGTGGGTCAAGTAGAAATGACTCACTTTTTATTCTGCTTCCAGACCAGACAGACGCGTGCTGATGTGTCATTATTGGAAGTTGACCTGTATGTAGGACTGTCCACTATTCCCCATTGGGTGGCACGTTTCTTTATGGTGTAGTTTAAAAGGAAATGTGATTTTCTTAGTGTTTCAATACTGATGTGGTGCACTCTGTGACTGTGAGCCGTGTGATAATTGAGTGATCACTTCTCCTTTTTCTTCTCATGTTTCACTTTTCTGGGTGGGGGACTTCCATTTCTGTGTAGGGTAGCAGTGTTGCTTTTAGGATCTGTTTAAATTTTTTCTTACATACGTATGGGGCAATGGATGGAGACACAGGAGAGAGAACTTTTAATTTTAGCACTGCCAGAAGCATGCCTGTGTGTCCACAGATGGAATGACTTGGAATCTCTTTTTTTTCAAGCTGTAAAATATGATTTATCATGCTCTTATTATTCATTTTCTCCATAAACCTGGCTTAAAGTATGGCTGCAGTTATATTCATATATAAAACTTTATACGGTATTTTCTGCATCTCAAATTGTGGAATTGTGATCTTCATTGCATTTTGGTAGAATATGTATTATTTCTTTCCCTGGCTGTATCTGTCTGATTAGAATGTAAGTTCTTTTTGTTTTTATTTTCATTTTTTCTTATATTTACAACATTGGACAAATCTTGGTGAGATCATTAACGGAGTTGGTATCAATGTTGGCAGTTGGACTAGATAATCTACCCTTCCAACAGAACTATTCTGTTTTATCTTGCTTGTGACCTTCTGGCATTTCTGAAGCACACAGCCATCCCTTTCCCATTGCTGGGTTTAGCCATGACAGTCTTTGAATGTGTCACAGCCATTTTTTGCCATGTGTTAAACACAGATTTGTGAGTGCTTTTGAGACCATGACTTACCCAGGGACAGTCATACAAAACTGATTCTCAGGTGTACCATGCCAGCAAAGCAGGCAAGTTCTCTGATATGTACTGTAGGGGGTGTCCAGATGTATATATTTATTTTTCTCTATTTATTTATTATCATAGAATCATAGAATGGTTAGGTTAGAAGGGACCCCAAGGATCATCAAGCTCCAACCCCCCTGCCGCAGGCAGGGCTGCCAACCTCCACATCTAATACTGTTATTTTATTTTATTTTTAAGGAAGTGGCCTGGAGAAGGGGAATAGAATCAGAAATAACATAGTGATTGGCCTTTCTGCAACGGATGGTTTATCAAACATTGAGACTCTGTCACCAGCAGGGATCTACATCAGAGCTCCTGCCAACCACATTGAGGTAAGAAGTTCTGGTATAAAACATAACATTTTTTTTCTATTAAAAAATATCAGAAAAATATGGAACTTTTTACCTTACCTTCTCTATAGCTCCCTGAAAGGAGGTTGTGGCGAGGTGGGGGTTGGCCTCTTCTCCCAGGTGACAGCAGTAGGATGAGAGGTGAAGGCCTCAGGTTGTGCCAGGAGAGGGTCAGGTTGGATATTAGAAAAAATTTCTTCTCAGGAGGAGTGGTGGTGCATTGGAAGAGGCTTCCCAGGGGGGTGATGGGGTCAGCATCCCTGGAAGTGTATAGGGAGAGGGTAGGTGTAGTTCTAAGAGGCATGGTTAGTGGGCAACACTGGGGGTAGGTGGATGGTTGGACTGGATAATCTTTGTGGTCTGTTCCAACCTTAATGATTCTATGATTCTGTGATCATGTACACAATATTTGCTTCTTGTCCATGCCTTCAGAAACCATGCTTGTGATGGGATACTGAAATGAACGTATTACAAACTCAAGAATATTCATGAACAGATTTATGGTTATTGAAAATTATGATGCATTTGATTTGAGTGTTTTTTTGTTTGTTTGTTTGTTTTTTTCCCTAGGATACTTTTTAAAGTTTTGTTTTATTTTATTTTAATTTATTTTACTCTGTGATTCCTAGAAAAAATGGGAAAAAAAATGTTTACGAACAGATCCTCTCAATTTTTTTTTTTCTACTACTGTCAATATAATGTCAGTTTTAATGAACTGAAGATAAACATAGTAAAATTCAGCAATATCAAATGCAGCTTTGCCTGGTTTTAAAATGACAGCTTATGCAGAGTCTGAGATTTCCATTCCAGGGTGAGGAGGAGAATGCTTTCCTTTTCCCATGAAAATGACATTGATTTTAAAAGCAAGTAAGTTTCGTTGGTCTAAATAGTGACAAAACATTGCAGTGTTAAGCAGCTTTCTGACAAACAGCCTTCTCACCACAAAGTTGGGCTCTGTAAGTTTCTTTTCATTGGCTAATTCTGCGATGTTTTCTTTTAATATATGCATTTATTTTTTGTCTTGTTTCATGGAAAAAAAAATATATTTTTTTCAGTGATTTCAAACCATTTTTCCTTTTCAACTGTTTCAAGTCTGGAATTTCATTGAAACTGACCTTTCTTACCACAGCTTCAGTTGTGACAAATGCACATTTTCATTAAAAAATATTTCTGACCTGTCCTGTTGCTAACTCACAGAAACTAAGCCAATTATTAAGCATCTGTGAAGACCCAATCGCCCCCTGGGCTTCTGTTCCAGGAGGAAAGGATTGCATCTAAATTTGAAGGTGAAAAAGATACCAACACATTTCCTATGTGAGTCTGAAGCCAGTAGTACTTAGGAAGAAGGAGAGGACTTTCCTGCAATTCCCTCGAGGGTGCATTTATCATTTTTAAGACCATCAAATATGGTTAAAAAAATACAACAACGAGGCAGAATCACATGAATTTCAGCTCCACTAAGCACAGTGCTGTGTTATCACGCACTGACTTTCCCTGGAGCTGTCTGTTGGATTGCCAGTGGCTCAGCTTTTGCGAAGGATTGCTGCAATTATCTTTGTGGGTACGTGTGAACCGACTGTAGTTGAGTTTTCAGCACATTTGCTGAGCTCTCTCCGTTCATGTGTCTTCTGAGATGTGCCCAAAGCTGCGTCTGTTGGTGTGCAGCCCGACATCAGGGTTCAGCCTGCTCTCCAAAGCTCTGTTACTCACGGCAGAATAGCAGATGGCCCTTGGAGGGTTGCTGATATACCTCAATGTCAGCAGTCCCTCGGACTGGGCTATCTGAGGCCGTGCAGCGGCAACAGAGTTGGCTCTAAGGAAAACAGAAAGAAATTGCCTAACTTAAAATTATTATTAGGAGTGCTTACTATTCTACAATAAGTATAGCATTCAGTAGAAGACATGGGAGGATGTGGAGGGTGTGAGGTCTCATTGCAGCCTTGCAGTATTTGAAGAGAGCTTACAAACAGAAAGGGACTGACTTTTTACACACTCTGATAGTGATAGGACAAGGGGGAATGACTTTAAACTAAAAGGGGAGATTTAGGTTAG
>JAOWBP010051294.1:0-15999 GCA_028571105.1 Tragopan temminckii | reverse complement strand
TCCGAGCCGCAAGGGCACATTGCTGGCTCATGTTAAGTTTTTCATCTATCAAGACCCCCAGGTCCTTCTCCACAGGGATCCTAGGACTGACAACAAAGTCACAGGGTAGAGAGGTCAGCTTCTTAAAGGGAGAAAGCACTTTTTTTTAACACTAGCTGAGGAGCTGAGGTGCTATGAAAATCCCACCTTAGCTACAGCAGGATGAGAGGTACCGACCCAGAAATGCCAGTTTCTCTCCACTGACTTCAAAGGGAGCTCAGTTTTGGACTCTACATCTGTTCAAGTTCAATCCCATGTCATCACTGAGGAGCTCTGTCCCAACTGCTCCTCCTGTGGCATGGAGAGGTCTCAGCAGCATAGGCCTATGCTTCACATGAGTCATCTCTTCTTCATCTCGCACTGAGATTGCAGAACAGACCCATAATATCACCCTTCAGCCCACAAAATTGAATCAGAATTGGAAAAGTGTCTTCAAAAATTCAGCCTGATCTACTAGGACTATTCTGTCTGGTCAGCTTGGACAGGCATTTGGCAGAGGGTCACCTGCAGCTTGGCACTAATGCCAGAGGTGAACACAACTTGGGCAGATAACCATCAGGTATCCTAATGTGTTTGTCAAGAAAGCACAAAGAGGATGAACAGGAGACATTTTGTTTGTGCCCGTTTGCACCCGTGGGAACAGTGAGTGTAAGCAAGTCATTTATCCTCTAAAAGCTTCCTGTGGCAACTAGCAGCCAGATAGTTTGGCAGATGATAGCAAAATGCACACGGGGAGATAGGACTCGAGGGCACTGTTATATGTACAGCACAGTTCAGTGCTGTCTGCAGAGTGATACCACCTTGGAAAGGACTGAAGAAACTGAAGAAATAGCTCACCGAACTGAGAAAAGGGGTGACAAACAAAATGAGTGCCCACTATGGTCATTTCTCTCCTGCCACTCCCACAAATGAGCTTTAAAATGGATGCAAGCAATAGTAACGATTTCTAAAGCAAGCCATTTTGCCTCTTGTAAAAATGGCTCAGAGAATGGAAGCCTGAGACACAACCATTATATAAGATCGTCAAACCAATACTCTCCAACATACTTTTTACAAAACATTTCTTTTTTTTTTTTTTTTTATTTTTCTTTTTTTTTTTTTTTTTTTTTTTTTGCCAGCAAAGACTTCTTATTTGCAGGATTAAGTGCAATTCTTGCCAGATACTTTTTCAGCAGGAAATGGAATTTTTAGTTGTGGTTATTCCGTTCTATTTTTCCTCTTAAAGCGATGGTTTTGCAGACAAAATTTCAAATTTTCATTAAAAAAAAAAAATCCTTTAGCCCAAAGCATTTTAGTACTTTTGGTCCAAATCCAGTTCAAATTCAATAGAGCGTCAATATTATCCTCTCTGATCTGGCTTTCTCCATTTCAAATTACTTCTTCCCCAGTGCAGGCTGATGCTGCGTGTAAGGAGACACCAAGGCACCCTGGGAGCTGTGGCATAAGTGGGATGTCTGACCCTTGCAGAAAAGTGAGACACCATCACCCCAACACTGTATCTTTAACACCACTGTAATTCCCAGGAGGCACCAATATCCTATGCTGGAAACCAGAACTGTCATTTGCAGCTGAAGATAGTCACATTTTGATTTTTCACACCTAGTGAGATTTTCCAGAGGGGAATGTGGTGCAGGTCGATGGGGAAAAAATCTACCCTTTACCTGCCATGTCAAAGGACATATCTGCCCCATTTAATACAGAGCAGAACTTACATTTGTCCCACCAGGGGTATCCAGCAGCACTGGCTTGCCTAAGGTAAATGATGGTGGGGCAGAAGAGGGAAGAGAAAATCATCTGCTCATGGGGGAGATCACCTCAAATAAACTCTCGGGGATTGGGGTGGGAAATGGGTAAGAAGTGGGTGCTTATTTGAGAGAGCCATTGGGATCCCTTACACAGCAGTGACTTCATCCATCAAATCATAACATGTTCTATAATTATACAGCACAGCCATATGAGCCATCAGCCTTCTCCCCACTGCAGGACTGTTTTTTCCTTCTTCTCCTCTTCTCCCTACTCTGCATGCATCCAGTTCTCACAATTAAAATCTCTACCACCCCCCTCTACTCTGCACAGGTGAGGCTGCACCTGGAGTGCTGCATCCAGCTCTGTCTCCTCAGGACAAGAGAGACCTGGACATGCTGGAGAGTGTCCAACGTAGGGCTGCCAAGATGACAAAGGAACTGCATGCAGTGTGCTGCTCTTCAGAGGCTGCTGCATCAAAAAGCAGACACCCAGGATCACTTCTGACTTGGGGTCCAACACAAGGCAGCAAAGTGATGCACCTTTCTGCTTTAAGATTTCATTTCCATTGCCAAGTCCGTGTCAGGCATTATGATAAGCCTCTTTCAACTTTCCTTTTAGAGTTTTCATTAAAAAAAAAAAAAAAAAAAGTGCATTTTCTAGGAGGTAGGGAGCTCAGACTTAGACTGCTGTCTGGCTTAATGGGTGTGTATTTTTAAAAACAAATGAAAAATGTACTGGATGGATATGGCATAACAATATGTAAGCCTGAGGCATCAGATGGTTAGAAAGCTGTATTGAGTGTGTGCACAGATGTAATTCACTGCAAGGAATATGTGACACCACACAGCAGTTCAAAGTAGCAGGCTGGTACTAATTACTATGCTCTTAATGACTTCATCCATCAAACCATAACATGTTCTATAATTATACAGCACAGCCATATGACAACCAAATGCCCGGCCACTATTCCGTAGAAGATGGTTACACAGCAAAATTCTCTTTTGATCACAAGAAGAAAACTTGAAAAATAACCAGAATTTAAGTTGTAGGTTCTCCAAAAATGACTTTATTTCAGCCTTTTTCAAGGGAAAAAAGGTAAACCACTAAGTGTCTGGGAGGAGTAAGGCTGCATACAGAGAAGGCAGGGAGGCTCTGATGGGACTCACCACTTCACTCAGATCTCAGATGTCTATAGCCCATGACTCAGACTATTTAAGGGCACCTACTATACAGACATGTCTCAGCCTAGGAGAATTGTGCTTCTCCACAAGGAGAGTAGCATCAAACCTTGTCCCAGGCAGGCAGTGGCCTCAGCACAATCAAGAGGCAGTAGGAGGAGGATGGAGTTTGTCTGGGATGGATCCTGAACTTTCCCATAGCTGTGGCAGGGCCTTCCCAGGGTCTGGGCGCCATCAGTGCTCACATCACCTCCATCTGCACCAGAAAGATCATGTCTTGGCTCTTTCCCTCTCAAAGAGAAGCACACTTGCACTACATCTACCATCCGCAGGCACCCTCCTCCCCAGCAAAACAGCACACTCCAGTGCACACACTTCTCCCCTTGGGGAGAGGGCGTGAGATTCAATCTGTGGCAGATGTTCTTCACACCACTGCGTGAACTATGGGAAGATGCTCTGGTGCTGGGGCAGGGCTCAGGCCACAAGTTTTCCGCAGCCTTTTCTTTATTCTCTGAGAAGCTCCGGTCCCTTCATGGCTTCCAGTTGCACAGCAACACCCTGCTCAGTGGCGGAGCACGGATGGAGGTGCGTGTAGTTCATCTGCTCATCATTGGTGCGTGCTGAATTCACCCATTTCCCCTGCACATCAAGAAAGGTGAGTTTCCCACGTTTTCATTGACTATCTCACCGCTGCTTCTCTTCCAGAATCGCTATGGAGAGTGTTATACAGGAACCTGAACAATAAAACTACAGATAATACAGAACATATCAGGACAAACTACCTATTCCCAAGCTAATAAACCGTGAAGCTAACACTGTACAGATATCCTGCAGCAGACACCTGCAAGCCCTGGAGCTGGCTGCTGGCTGCTGCATGTCGCTGCGGGGGGTCCGGATGCATGGAGCTCTCCTGTCCCAAACCCACTACAAGAAAGAAGTTCCCACTTTATAAACCTAACTCGCACATCAAAATTAGAGGGCTGGTCTCCCCAGAGTTCCTCCGTAGAGCTGAATGCATGAAACACTGAATAGGTGAGGCTGATACCTTTTCTGTCAGGAAAATGGTCAGGAGCAGACCAGAATGCATTAGATGGTGATATCCCAACTCAGCAGAAAATTACTGAGCTTTAATGAGCAGGTCTTGTCCTTAATTTGGGAGAGATGCAATGTCTGGCAAGGGCATGACACAGCCCAGCCAGACAAGCCAAACAGGTTCTTTCCAGCCAGCATTTAAAAACACAGCTATCTTACAGGAAGCCTTCAGCATTATAAAGGCTGTGTATCAGCAGAGTCCTCAGGCATGACACTAGTGTAAGGAATTTCATCCATCAATTGCCAGTTTTACCAATCCACAGGTTTTGACACAGTTATTGATGACGTTCAGCAACATGACCTAGAAATATGCACTCCTGATTCAGAGGTGCGAGCCATTCATCATGCAGAAACAACCAAATGCCTGTAGTAATTTAAAATAGTGTTTTATTCCAGGAAAAACAGGAAAAAAATATTTTGTTTTTACGAAAGGACAAAATGTACAGTGCTTGTTCCCATTAGAGCTTCCTAAATCTTTAGAGTATTTCACAATTCAGTTATTGCAGTTCATAAGCATCAAAACAAAACTTTAAAGTGCCTTTATCCCAGTAGTAAATAATGAGAATATTCACCTCTGGTTTTTTGCAAGATAAATATAACAGGTGAGAAAGACCTGCATAAAACAAACCTACTTCCCATTTTTGCACTGCAGAAGCAGCACTCCCAACTTGGACTGAACACTGAGAGATGATTTCACAAAAGGCAACCACAATTATTTTGCAGCAACATTAATACATTAATACTTCCCTTGAATAAGCACTCAGAAAACTCATAGAATTACAGAATCACCAAGGCTGGAAAAGACCTCCAAAGTCATCCAGTCCTACCATCCACCTACCACCACCATTTCCCACCAAACCATGTCCCTCAGTACAACATCCAAATGTTCCTTGAACACCTCCAGGGACAGTGATTTCACCACCTCCCTGGGCAGCTCATTCCGACACCTGACCACTCTTTCACAGCAGTTTTTCCTAAGATCCAGTCTGAATCTTCCCTGGTGCAACTTGAGGACATTCTGTTATGTCCCTGAAATGGTACCTTCTTTGTTGTTACTCCCAATATCCTGAACTGACAGCCATCTGTCATTTTCCAGAGGTGTAAGCAGTTGGGATTTTTTCTGAGTGCAGTGAAGTCTGATAGTCACCTCAGTGGCATTTCTGTGCTTGTCTCCCGACTGCCATCATCAGGGCTTTCTTCCCATCCATGCTGGCAGAATTACATACAGAGCGTCTTAAAATGGCTTGATGGTGGGGACCATATCCTGCTATACTGTCACCTGACTGGTGATTTTTTAGGGTGGTCACACCTCCCAGGGCCTTTGCTTCTTCTGTTTGCCAAGTATTTTCTGTGGTCTCAGAGTGCAGGAGTTTCTGAAGCTGCTAGTAGAAATGTCTCACACTATTTGGGTTTGCTTATAGAACCCAGGGCCATTTTGCTAATGGCTTTTTGGTAAAAACGTGGTTCAGCATGACACAGGAGTCTCCTGCAGCTCCTGAAAATGTTTGTTAATGAAAACCTGAGTCGAACATCTCTTTCTTCTTTTCAGAGTTGTCTCCCATCACCATCATCACTGCCATGGCCACCAAGATGTTCCTTACAAAGAACAGGGCACATTTCAAACCCCATCTGTTGCTAGCTCTGGAGTGACCATGTATTCCTACAGGCCAGTACCTCATAGCAAATTCTCACCCCTACACCCACAGAGCTTCCTTGTGAGGGATTTTGTCAGAATTTTCAATGACTGAAGCAAGCACGTCTCACCCTCCTACGTACCATCTTGTTGATGTCGCAGAGTAGATCAATAACTATAAGCTCAGGAAGAATTGTTTGCACCTAAAGGAGGCAGAGTGGTTAACCACAGTGACCCATTTCTTCACAGGCACAGAGTCATCATCTCACACCAGGCCACTAGAGCAAGGTGACATTCTGCCTGACAGCACACTGACACTGACAGGTGACGCCAGATTATTCCTGCAACACTGCACGAGTAAACTCCCTGAGAAGGTTGCTTCAATGGACCAAGTAAGGCCACACATAAATTGGGGTTTTCATAGGCTTATCCTGTACCTTGTCCCTTCTTGTGCTCTGTGTCAGATCAACAGCAACCAGTGCAGAGAAAGATTGCCTTAATATTATGTCGCTTCAGTCTGCTCCTTGTGTCACCTCACTAGAACCACATGTTGTCTCTGTTGGTTTCCATTGGGCAAGCACAGATGAAGGCTCATTGCAATTAGGTTTTCTGCACAAAAGGTGACTGTTAAGGTCAAGTCCTACGTGAGGCAGCAGTTTGTACTTTGTATTGTGTCCTGGGGTTGGATTTTTTACCTTTAAGTCCTTGCATACTATTAAAAAGTGTATTCCACTGCCATTTCTTGAGCTGACACTGGCAATAGGCTGTGACACGAGCTATCCCAAATCTAGTTTGTGTCCCTCAAAATGAAGTCTTGTAGGTTGTCCAGTTTCTTCAGATTTTTATACTGTCTCTGTTCACCTACCTCCCACCTTTACTAGAGCTAAGTGGGTTCATTTAGGCCCGCGGCAAATTGTGTTTTGTAATGAATAGATGAACAAGGAGAATCATGCAATCATAGAATCATTAATGTTGGAAAGACTTCTAAGGTCATCTAGCCCAACTGCCAGTGCATCACCACCATGTCCACTAACCACGTCCCTCAGTGCCACATCTACATGGTTCTTGAACACCTTCAGGGACAGGGACTCCACCACCTGCCTGGGCAGCCTGTTACAATGCTTTACTGCTCTTCCTGAGAAAAAAATAAAAATAAATCCTAATATCCAACCTGAACCTCCACTGGTGCAATGTGGGGCCTTTCCCGCTTGCTCTATTGCTGTTATCTGGGACAGGAGGCCTATCCCCACCTCACTACAACCTTCTTTCTTCATTGCTCCCATTTAGAGAAATCTCATTTGTATTGAGTGTTTTTCATGGTTTTGTTTAGTGGGGTTTGTGTTTGTTTTTTAATACAAGGTAACCAGTCCCTATGTCCACAGGTAAAGTAGCACATGGTGTTCCTGACACTGCCACTCTCCACCATGGTTTTCTATACAAAGACAGTAGCCAGAGAGTTTCAGAGTAGAGCCTACAGCTGGGAAAGCACCAAGACAAAAAAAGACAACCAAGAACAATTGAAAATAATCACGCCACTCTGCATCCCACATACATCCTTATGTTAGGTCATCATGGCATTTCACCACAACACATAACCACAGAAGTCCAAATATCTTCTGTTATGCCCCTGCACAGGGAAGGGTTGTGCCCTCTGAAATGTGCTGAACCCTCCTACGGTCACAGAGGAGAGAGGGACAACCAAGAAACATCACAAGAAATATCACACGCAGAGACCAGATGCACCACTACATCCTGCTGCCTTCAGAAAGCAAACTGCCTAAACGGTCACCACAAGAAGTTCAATGCCTTAAAATCTTCAGCATTTTCCTCTCCATCCCTCACTCCTTGTTAGAGTCTCCATGCCAACCTTTTCCTTCTGCTGCCAGCACCAGTGGCCACATACTGCTGACGTGTTACCCGTCTTGCATTTGGCCTTTCTATCTTTTCCTGCATCAACATACAAAGCTTCCCTCTAAAATCCCATAAGGAGACACACTTCTCAGCTCTCTGTGCCTTCCCAAATCAACAGCAAATGCCAGCTGCTACTTGCCTAGTTCCACAGTGAGAGAAAGGCTCAACAGAAGAGCCAAAATACATGTTGGAAGTCAGTGTAATAGATCATGAGTTGGTTCAAGGAGGCAGAAAATGACTCACTAGTCAAGTTGGATGTTGCTTATTTAGCCTTTGAAAAGAAAGCACAATAGGAGTGTTCTCATGCTTACAGTATTGAAGAAGGGCACCATGACATTACATCAACCAAGAGATTACTTTGCTCTCAACATCACGACTCAAAAAAAGTTAAACACATGCAATAACACTGCATCACAGAGAAATCATCCTCTATAAAAAGCCTGCTTCATAATAGCTGACTGTGTATTATCTTCTTTTGCCTTTGGGAGATGAAGAAAAGGGAAATCATCACCAGCAACACTGTCTCTATCTTTAAAGGCCAACATGCAGGTGATGTTTCACTACATTTATGCATTTATGAGTAAACTTGGCAATTCATAATTCCCTGACGTAGGAGAGCATGAAAGCATTTTGGATAGACTTAGAGAAGGTACGTTTTAAAGACTAAAATCAATAGACTTCTATACTTTAAACAGGTAAAATCTTCATCACTGAAGGAAGGACTGGTATAACTGTGTGCACACATATGTATGTACACACACACACGCACACTTGATGAAATGTGCATAGCTTTATGTAGCTATCAAGAGTTGCAGCACTGCATTTCTTCTACCCTTCACTGAACTCATTTTAAAAAGCAACAAGTATAACACAATATCTAACACATGGCTTGGTTCACAGCAGAGCAGTCATGGTGTGCACAGTCAGTTGCTTAGATAGGGCCATGCTTGCTCATGCCCATAAAGCAAAAAGATGAAAATCATAGGAAAAGGGAAGAATATATGAAAGTGTCCAAGTTGTGGTGGTCACAAATGCGTCTGAGCTGCCAAGAAGCAACACCATATCCACCCACTTACTTTCTACAGCCCACCTGTCTGCATTAGAGAAGATCAAAGGCTTTTATGTCAGAGCCCACCTGTGTCTGCAAACTAAGAGTAAGCAATGCATTACTTCAAACTTTAAAAGATGTGAGGAACAAGTCATTGTACTATAGGACAAATGTGCTTGTGGGGAAGCCCCCATGCACCTCCATCCTCTTCCTTGAGGGAAGTGTAAGAGTGTAACCTTAGAAATTCAGAAACAAAATGTTGAAACCTAAGCTTGATACCTTTTGTGGTGAGTGTACAGAAACTGTTATAGCACTATGGGTTGATGTATTCGACTTATCTCAGATGAGACTTTATCCATGAGATGAACACCAAAGCTTGGGCAGAGCAATTCTACACAAGCCTCTGAACACCAGAAGACACTTTGCAACCTCCTTTGCTTCCAGCACTTAGAGGAAGGCTGAGGCAGCTTTTGCTTTTGGTAGCTGTTCTTGGCTGCTGGGATGGTCCCTCTTTGTTTTCCTTCCCACTACAGCAGTGTCTCATTTCTGCCTTCTCTCCTGAAGACACAAAGCCTCATCATTTTGTGCAGGCCTGTGGCTGGAAGGAAGTAGGTGTAGCTACCACTGCCCACTTGCAAGGGCCCAAAGGACACTGTAAGGATAATAGTGGGTGTTCTGCACATTAGACGATGGTTCCTTCCAGTATATTTGTCACGGGAAATGGTATCATCCAACAGAGAGGGAATGAGGCCAAACTCATTGAACCCCACAATTACTTTACTAAAAGTCAAACATCCTCAACTCTGAAGACCAGTTTCTTTGTCTATAAACTGTGACTCATGACTTCAAATGTTTAAAATGCTTTGAGTGCTCTTAATGGAAGGTGATATAAGGGATGGCTTTTGCTGTTCTTACATCCAGAGCAATAAGCCTTTTTTCCCTTGAACAGTTCCTTGAAATTAACACACTTGCTATGCTTCATTCAGTAACACCAGAGCAGGTTACCAGGGAACTCATCGTGCAAACTTCAATGAGAAGAAGGCAGAGAACCTACTGCAATAAAACACATCAAGAAGAAAGGGGATTTTTTTTCTGACTCAGACACTTATGAAAGAGCGTGGGGTGGTGTGCGGGGGATTGGAGGACAGAAAAAAAAGTGATCATGAGATGGTAATATTCCTTCTGAATAGGAGAGGTACGATGGCATCTCATCTATTTGAAGCTGTGGGCAAACACAGATTCTGAAGAAACTGGAACCACAGAAAGCTGATTTGGTTTTGAAAGTTCTAAAACCTTTGCCTGGAAATAATTTCTCTTATTTCTTTTTCATTTGGGCTTTTTCTTTTTGGCATTACCTTGGTCACACATTTATTTATTACTGAATTTATTACTGAAGGATCTCAATCCCAGCTCCTCGCAGTACACACACATTATACCTGGGTGAGGAGCTGCACATTCTGACCAATGTCTCATGCGTGCCAGCTGACTTTGGAAAGGGTGACTTGGAATTTTTTGAGTTCAGTCTTTTTATTCTTTTTACAGTTCTCTGTTCTCATCTCCTCCCCCTCAGCATATTTCCTGTTTCCTCATCCTGTAATAGTTATATACACTTAAACAGGGGATCAAACACCTTTTTGAGCTGTTGTTGTCAAGTTTTATTAACATTTCCCACATCGTTTCCTGTTTTCATACTGATACCCCAGCAAAGTTCTGTATGAGTGAGCAATGTAACTGGCCAGTGCCTACTCTGAGATGCTGGTAGAACACTCTCTTCATAGAGCATTGACCATCCCAAAAGATGCTATGTTATTGCTGCAACCACAAACTCAGGAGACATTAAAGGAATAATTTCACCCACCGGCAGAGTTCAGCCAGCATCGAGGGAGATGAGATAACCCCCAAATATAGCAAGGCTGGACATGGACTTAGGCCAAGGAGCCACAAGGGATGCTGCATGTGGCTGACAACACCGAGGAGCTGCACCTATTCTGTTCTTAGCCTCCACCAAAAACAGCCAAAAGTATCGTCTTCCCGCTGGTTACAGCACCTCAACATCATATCCTGTTCCCAAGCTCATGCTTCCAGCAGCACAGCGTCCCGTAGCACGCTGAAGACAGGCACTAACAAATTTAAGAAAATAAAGAATTTCCATCAACTTCAAAGCAGCCGTTGCAAGAACAAGCCTTCCGCTCATAAGCATAGGGTTCTATTAATATAATCTTTTGCATGCAAGACACCCCAGTCTATAGGAATAGAAAGCCATAAGAAAACTCAGTGACTAAGCACCAAACAATAGCTCTATGAAGCTTGCTACATTGCTCTCCCATTTAAGAGAAATCCCTGAAAAATAGAGCAATATTTCTCGACGGAAACACAAATTATGTGTGTCAGTAAGAAGGAACAAATTGAGCGCTTTGTGTTAGCCAGCAATATTAAAAGCAGCGGACACATCAAGGAGCATTCGGAACATGTCAGACAGTGACTGAAAGCAGTAGGAAAAAAGCCTACGTTCTCCCACATCAAGCTGCAACAGGGTTTGAGGGAGAGGAGTGGAGCTTTACATGATTTGAGGCTTAAAAAGAAGCCAAATCACAAGAGAAAGCGATTTAAATCCAGTCTGACTGTACTTCTAACCAGAAGCCTGTGTAAAAAAGGGAACAGAGAACTATGTTTTTCACAATTTTCTCTTGTGGTGTTTTGCTGAGGCTGTTACTTCACAGGATGTTCTATTGTCTTCATTGTGATGATGCACAGAAACACCCTGCTAGCCACTGTGGGCTCTGATACAGTGCCTGGTGACATGAAAGGAGTGTTTTTGCTTTAAAGAACAGCAGACTGAAAATCAATATCTGAGAGTTTTGCCACCCACACCAGGCTGGCAACCTCGGTGAGGTTTTAACGTAAAGGAGAAAAAACATTCAGCCCTCTGCACCCAGGATGGAGCCTGTTGAGTGCTAAAGCTCTTGCTCTGAGCTGGGGACAAATGTTGAGAGCAAGACTAGCCACAGGATCCAAAGTTAAGCTCTGGGAATGTTCCATGCCTTTCTACTCCTGTCTCAGCTTTTATTTCTTTCTCCCCCTGAAGATCTTCTCTGACTTCATGATGCAGACAACTTGCCTTGGATCTACAGTAATGTCATCTCAAGTCATTCGAAATTCATGGATCAGATCCTCTAAGTTGTACTTCTGGTTAAATAAATCTTAAGATTTACTGTAGTTGCTGTAGTAGTTGTTTTTGAGGTGCTTTCAAAGAGCCAAGGAAGGATGAAAAGAGGAAGACCGATTTTTCAAACCTTTCTTTATTATGCTGAATCTGTGTCATTTTTCCAAAAACATTTACAGCTGGGATTGCCTTGCAGCCCAAGACTGGGACTGCAAAAGAAAGCAGACAAGTTTTTGGGGGAAAGTTTGTCAACACAGACCTGGATCTCCATAAAGAACATCAGCAATCATGTCTTTGCTCTGATGACATGAAATGATGGTCCAGCCTCAGAGGACAAGAAGCCAGGCCCCGTACCACAGAAAACAAGCTACTTTCATGCTCTTCAGCCTAATGAGTGCTACAATTTCCCTCTTCCCCATTAAACAAGACCCTCAAACAGTGACAAGTAGAGATGGGACAGGGATGATGTCCCACCTGGAACTACGCTAGGAGAAGAAGACTTGGAGGTACTTACCTCCACCAAGATCAAAAGTGCCAACTGTCACCTATGTCCATCTATAGACAGTGGCAGCTTGGGTCAAATTGGGCATTTCATTCTGGGTTACACTGGAGAGGTAAGATCAGCAAGCTCTGCTCATGCCAGGCTGCTTCTTGAGCCAAGCCAAAACCAAACCAAAAACATGCAGAGAAAAACTCCAATAGTCCCTTGAAAACTAACATCCACCTTCACAGACATATCCTTCACCCCACCAGCTGGCTCATGAGTTGGATAGGGAAAATCCTGCCCAGAGCCTCCTCACTGTGCAGGCCTCTGCTCTCTTTCACACCTGGGAGAGGAACTGGCCCACCTGCAATTGGAGAAGACCGCTCGGACTCAACCATCACCACCCAGACCCATCTACCAGCATTATGCCAAATGTGCTTCTCCTGATGCAAATCTGTCCTGCAGAGCACTACCCCTATCCCAACCAACTCACTGACCTCCATTTCCACATTTCTGAGTACCAGGTCCCACTTAGCTCAGAAACCGCTCAGCTCAGCAGATTCCTGCAACCAAGGAGATCTCCCTCACCCAGGGCAGAACCCGTGATGGAATCATGGAACCATAGAATCACAGAATCATTAAGGTCCAAAAAGACCACTAAGATCACCTAGTCCAACCATCAACCCACCACCACCACGCCCATTAACCATGACTCTCAATGCCACAAATGGGATCAGCAGCCTTCCCAGCATTTGAAAATGGTGTAGAATCATAGAATCACAGAACAGCTTGGGTTGGAAGGGACCTTAAAGAACTTAAAGGGTTCCAGTCCCCTGCCACAGTCTCCACAGCCTCAGAAGCTCAAGCTTCCAAGGGCCCCATCCAACCTGGCCTTGAACACCTCCAGGGATGGGATGTCCACAACCTCCCTGGGCAGCTATGGGTTTGCCCCAGCTCCCAAACATCTGCACGTTTTGTTTTGCAGATAACTAGCAGTGCTAGCAGTGCACACCCCAGCTGAGCTGTGGGGCTGTGTGCCTGCCCTTCTTGTCAGTCATGCCTCTGCGTGCCACAGCATGGGTGAGTTCAGGGCACAAAATGTACAGCAAAAATTTTAAAGAGGGATGAGGCAAGCCAAAGCAGTGCCTGGGTATGAGCAATTTTCTATTTAGCTGTTAGGCAGCTATACTTCGCAAGAGGAGTTGAAGGTATTGGGGGGGGTGGGGAGTTAGTCAGTGTCATAAAATGTCAGCAAGCTTTTCAAGCAACCACCAGAAAAAAAAGTCTTTTTGGTTTTTTTACACCTACGGAGTCTTATACGTTGTCTTTTAGACGCCCCAAAAATTCCCCTTTGCACTTTTATCATTCAACATCACTCCAGAGTTTAGTCAGCCTAACCATACCCTTTTCCAGTGTTAGATAAATTGCATCTTGAAAACAGCACTGACACAAATATCACGTCGTCCCGGAGCTGAGCCACATGTGAAATCTCTATCCTGTTTTTCTACAGAGATGAGTAAGATTTTCCTGTGTAATTAATATATAATATCTTTCTGTGTATTTGTGTAAATATATAGAGCAAAGATACCACCCCGAAGATAACAATTTGCCAAAGCACTTTTTGCATTCCTTCAGTGCGGTTGCTTGACTTGCCTTTTACTGCGCTTTAGTCATGTTTTCACATTTGAAGAATTCTCACTGAAAATAGACTTCGTACTGATAACAGAACCAGACATAAAAGTGGTCGTAATGAGGAGTAGCAGTAAACATCAGATTTGCAATTTGCTTGTTATGTATTAACACAGTGGAGTATTTAAGTAAAGTTGAGTGAATTATTGTATTTAATGAGGTTAAAGTGCATAATCTAAGTTATTTGCATATCTTCAGCAGTAATGGTAGTTATCTGATAATGTGTATTTTATGGCCAATTTTGCCACTTGCAGACATACAACCCTCCTAAAGACAGTGGATCTCTTTCTTTAAGTCCTGCAGACCATAAGAAAGGCTGCAAATAAAAACAGAGATGAAGGATAGTTCACAAAGCCATAGGAAGACAAAGCCCTAACTGGAAGATGTGTACGTTCTGTTCCTGGTTGTCTAAAGCCAATGCTATGTCATTCTTTCACCCACCGCCACTGCAGACATTTAGGAGCTCAGTCAGGCTTGGATTCGATCTTTGTTTAATAACACAACAAATAATTAGCATAAAATAATGAGGCAGAACAGAATATTCATTTAAGAGCTGGGGTTTAAAATCTGCAGAATAGGAGACGCGTTGCCATGTGATAAGTTTAACCATTGGATCTCCTGGAAACGAAGTGCTCTTCAGATTGTCACTGCTTCTCAGGCAGCAAACAGGGGGCACAGAAGGACCAGACTATGCAGAAATGCACCCAGCTCTATTTGGTTATGTACAGGAGGCATTTGTCTGAATGCATTCATTCACAGCAGCAGGCTTTCTGGCGTGACTTCTCCTCGTGCTGCCCAGATCTATATAGCACCATATCATGTGCTGCAGCAGGAAAGTAGTGGGAAGGTGTTCAGCTGCAGGCCGTTCTGGGGCAAAAGAGCTCCAATCCTTTGAGCACACTTAGCACAGTCCTTCCTCCTCTTCCTTCCCCCTTTTAGCCAGACCTTGTTTCTCCCAGCTCAGGGTTCTCTTGTTCAAACTAAGGCCATTTGTGAAAGCAGCTGCACCTGCAGCACTGTGACACCTGAGTCTGACCATGGCAGGATCCAGAAGCTCATCTCAGAAGGGGCAAACAGAAACATTTCTTTTTCCCCCTCTCCCCCCATATCTCATGGGTCCTTGGAGTCAGGAGTCAGCATGGGCACAGCACAAACATCTTCTGAATGAGCAGCACCTGCCCTACTTACTCCATGCAGTCAGATGTGCCTGTGTCATACAGAAACTAAACTAAATGACAGGAGTGTCACTCTGGAAGCCTTTATTTTGGTGTTGTTTTGTATATTCTGTGTTAAAACCTAGAGAGAGAGGAACCTAGAGAGTTCCAGAGAGGAACAGATCTATGTCTGAGGTCTGTCTGAGTCAGGGCTAAGGCACGAATCTGGGATTTGGACTGCCATGAAGGGAAAAAAGTGCCAGAACTGAGAAAATTAGAGAACCACAGCACAGCTGAGGCTGGCAGGGCCCTCTGGGTCCCTCTGCTCCAACCCCTGCCCCAGTAGGGACACCCAGAGCAGGGTGCCCAGGGCCACGTCCAGGTGGCTCTGGGAGATCCCCAGGGAGGCAGATTCCACAAATAATCATTACTGTACTAACTGTGCTGGTGTCCATGTGTTTTATACTTATCTGGTATTTGGGACAGGGGAGAACCTTGGCTTCCACGTGAAATTTCCCCACCACCAGTCAGATGTGATCCCCATTCATCACTCCCAACACCCTTGGGCAGAGACGTCTCCAGATGTGGACAGGGACCACCTTCCCCAAAGCCACATTTAGGAACCCCCAGAGGCACAGCAGTATTTAAAATACTACTGCACACAAAAATGTGGGAGAGCCCTGAGAGAGCAGAACTGTAACCATGGGTGCATTACTAACACCTCACTCCTACACAGGCCAGATCTTACTCAGCAAACACGGTACTCACACAGGCAGCTCACTCAACAAGGCTGGAAAAAGCTCTTACAGCTACAAGAAGGTAAGCAGCTTTCTCTTGTGATGTTGGTTCGGTGACCACAATT
>JAOWBP010051292.1:0-16000 GCA_028571105.1 Tragopan temminckii | reverse complement strand
AGGCCATCCCTTCCATGTGTTAGATCTCCTAAAACAAGATGAAGGCTTATATGGGGCTCTTGGCAGGTGAACAGATAGAAATCCAGTGGTAAGCATAATGGAAATAATAGAACAATAGATTTTAAAGTATTTGACCTTGAAAACAGCAGTACCTTCATACATGATTTTGATTTAGTTTGATTTCTGGGAGACATGAAACAGCAGGCTATACAAATATTAGAAGTATTTTTAGTATTTTTGTGAACATCAGGTACCTTTGTAATTAACGTCATTGTTCTGTGATGAAATACTAGCCTGCCTTACTATAATTCTAATCTCTGCATAATTTCCAGTATTAAGTTGCTCATCTTTCCTTTAAAGCCAAAGATATGACAGCACTGCACATTCACCAGACCTCTCTTATCGACTTTTAAGCAAAGCAGTTTGCTTTCGGCAGTTAGAAGTAGTTTAGAAAGTCTAAAGCAAATGAATTTTGTCGAAGAAAGATCAGCTGAGGAGAAGAAAAAACATTCTCTGTAGGTTTTGGCCACTCTTCTGTCAATGTCTCCTTCAAAACTCTCCTGGCTATGCATTTCATTCTGCAAATCATGAGGTTAGTCACAAATTTATGCATAGAGAATTTCTGCTTTCATATGATTTCCACATGAAATCCACAGAAAGTGATATTTAGTTTTGTTTTCAGTTTAAATTGGAAACAGCAATAATAAAACATAGCAAAACACTTGCACAAGCTCCATGGTGGTCCCTTTGCCTTTATCTTTTCAGGATCTAGGAGATTTTACTTGAGCTATACAGATTTTAATAAAAAACTGGGAAAGAAGAGTGTGAGCTGCAACGTGTGTCAGTGGTTCCATCTTTGATCAGTCAACATACCCACCTTTACCAGTTAGGTAACATTGTGGGTGTGTGAGGAATAAAGCACTAATTTTCACAAAGCACACTGTAATTCTCTGATGAAAGATACTACAGAAGTGTTCTGTAGTATACTGGAAGCATTGCAGTAACTCCTTTTAAAAAAACTGAAATGCAGAGCATGTGTTTGATCATTCTGGATTTTGATTCCTGATGAGTAACATTTTTCTTTCTTCTTTATAGTTTATTTTGGCCTCAGAATCTCATTAACATGTAAGAATTGTCTGTACTTTGGCTTTTTTTTTTAAGAATGCTGTAAATCTAAAATGACAAACAAATGAACAAAGGAGACAGCAATGAGAAATGAATAAAAATGCAAGAAGAGAATGCTGCAGATAGTTGCCAGAAAACACTGATGAATCTCCCACTGCTGTAAATCAGAAGAATGCAGTTTTCTGCTTCTGAGCCATAGGAGAAGTAATCATTCCAGAAATTAGAGCTGTCAAACAATCAGTCATGTGAAATGTTTGCAACAATCTCATCAACTCCAGTCAATCTAGTTTTGTTGCTGAGTTCAGTAAGGTTCACTGGCATTACTCTGCTGATTAAAGCATGCAGTTTGGTGGATCTCTGCAGTTTTAATTCAGTATTCCACCCTAAGAGAATCATGAAACAGGAAGCCATCCTTCCACAAATGCATTTAAGTACATCATGAAGGTTTGCCTAGATTGCCTAAAGGTAAATAGATTTAAAGATAATGTAGAACACAAAGCCATGAAGCTAAAGCCAATCCTCTTCATTTACACTGAACATACAGAAATAAATTTACACATAAACGTACTACATATGGGCACAGACAAAGTCGGATGAGTCTTGCTAGAGACTTTTAACCTGCATTCTTTCTTTCCCAATGAAATGAGTAAAAAAAATAAATCTGTTTCAAATAGATCCTGGGAAATATGAGGATACGGTATTTACAACTACTTCAAGGACAAATAAGAGAACTTTTATAGCAAATATGTTGGTTGTTCTGAAATTAAGTATCCTATTTATTTCCATGGATACAAAAAGCACAAGAACACTACTTTGTAGAGAAAATTGCCAGCTACAAAACACTCTTTTTCAACATAGCCACCACCACTGGCTATGCATTTTTGCCAGTGATGAACAACAGCCTGCATGCCATGTTCACAAGAACTTTTACCAGTGGACATGCCCCACTGTCACTACTGCTGAAATGCATCTTCTACTGCCTCAGTGTGCTACATCCACTGCTTGGTCTCCATCAGCATTCAGCAAATGTCAGTGAATGTCAATGGGTGCATTTTTTTCTGCATGGAGGAATTCAATTCCACCCCTTTGCATCATTCATCCATGTCAGACACCATTTTGTCAAGCTGCCCCTCTGCTGCCATCTGTCACACGGCAAACTGTCACAGAATATTGGTAGGAAGGTTCACTCTCTACTGGCATACCACCAACATCCACATCTGCCATAATGAATCAATGCAATAAAATAGGAGGCGTTACTTTTGGAGCAGCCCACATACAACGGTCCATTTTTTTAAGGGTAAACAGCTTTCAGTTATCAAATTGTGAAATTTAAAGCACCAGCCATAAAGCACAGCATCATTTTTATGTTAATATACTGTTTTTTCTTGATGCTTCAATAATTAACCAAATCTCCACTGAAATACTCCATCACATAATTCTGTACAGGAACTTCAATCTATACAGTGCTGAAAAAGAAAGCATGTACTTAACCCATCTCTGCTCTACTTGCTGCATATGCACCAGTAGACACTAAGCATTTGCAAAACAAGATCAAAAAGTACGGATCAGGCCTTCTCTTATGACTGTAATCAAGTTTGAGCTCAACCATTTTAAAGTCTGTGTTCTCAAAAGTCAAGATAGGTTCTTTTACCTCTTATTTCTAGCCACGGCTGTAATGTCAAAACACAATGGGAGAGACTGTTCTGTGGTATTTACATCTGGGCCTTGAAGTAAGCATGTAATAAATCTCACAATGAAGGTCTGTTCTCGTGACACTTCCACCAGTTTTGCAGACTCAACAGGTTTGAACAAGGTTTCTTTAACCATCTGAACTTTTGGCTGCTTATCTGCACCATTTGTGGGCTGCCCATCACTGATCTATGCTTACTGCTGAAATGTGGCTTGGCTTGAAGTATTTTTTAAAGAATTTTTTGGGGAGACTACACATCCAAAGCCCATACAACCAGGAACGCCCATTTCCATTCCACGACAAAATTCTCCTATTCTGTGTCTTTCAACAGACATACCACTCAACAAAGAGAGAAGTCTGATCCCAGAATACAGCTGATGAAAGCCACTGTAAGAAAGCTAACAGCCAGCACCCTGGCTTTGCAAAACTTTTGATTGCTCCTACGTTGCACCGGCTTTCACTGGAATCATGGATATGAAATGTCCTTGCAATCCTTATTAGGTATGCATGAGCCTTAGAAGATTCTGCACATTCCAGTCTTAATCCTTTTTTCTTTCTTTTCTTTTTTTTTTTTTTTTCCCTTGAAATGAGCTGTTTCTTCCATTCTTCTTTTTGAATCAAACTCCAAACGAATTGCTGGCAGAAAAGATGGTGAATATTGCCAGCAACAGTAGCAAGCATTTGGAAGTAATTAATTTGTTCACTTATAAAATCTGAGAAGGTAAAAAACCCATTATTTACTCTTTGACCCTAAGACATTTGCTGTAAGAAAAAACTCTGGTATTTTCTACATTACCTACTTCACTTCTGTGTCTCATTTAATACATACAAATAAGCATAATAACATTCTGCAGTCCCAACTTTCAGCTACAAAAAGTACTTTTAATTCTGCAGCATAGAAAATGTCATTGTAGGATAACAAAGAAAAAATGGATTCTAGAAACTTCATTGGAATGTGTGTGCTTTATGTGGTAGAACTGTATTAGCTGATGATGGTAGCTGCAAATATTTTCCCTCCTCTCCCCCATAAGTCATTTACTCAACAGTAAAATCTTTTCCATTTCCACTAATATCTATAATTCAATTGATAACTTTCTGCCATTCTATGCAATAATGAATCTTTTCTTTATAAAATGCACTTGTCTGAGTTGTCTGGAGGTTGAAAGTTTTGCAGGTCTCTAATTTTAGCAAAACTTGATCAGTCCTTCTAACATTGTTATGATTTGTGAAGTTCCTCACCCTTCTCTACATCTGAAAGGTCATGCAGATCTTTTGAGTGCCCAGATTTGCACATTATCCTGGTTTTTGGAGATTCTACCAAAATGATATAAATAATGAATCTGTGAAGTTAAGAAACCTTTATGTTTCTATAAGTGAAATTATTTGCCCGCCAAAACAATCGGTCAAAGAAAAGGGAGATACAATCAGGATTTCATAGAGAGTGAAAACTTGGCTTGTGGATAGATAAAATCTGATATGCAGTCACCCATGAGAGGGACCAAAATACCAATTTTGTCTTAGCTTAAGTTCATCAGCCTTTTAATGAAAGCATGAGTACCAACAGTGAACAACTTCTTGGAACCTAGACATGAAACAAGGTACATCAGCACTCTTTGTACTGTTTTCATGCTCAGAGTCAGACTCACTGGAATTAAAAAATATATTCATGAAATACAGAAAGTCTCAATTCAGCCTTTCCTGAGTTTGTGAAGTTGCTTTCCTCTTTTAAAAGCTATAGGAAAGTTGTTTTATGATTTCAACTTAAAGCCAGACATCAGACCTCAAACCTCCATCACTTACAGAAACAGTAGGGAAACTCCTAAGATCGGAAGCTTAAGACTTGGGGCTAAGCAAGGCAGAACAATAAATCTCAGCTCACTCGGTATTTTGGGAAGCTCAGACACAGATCAATGCTAAATCCAGATGTTCAGCCACATACCCACAATCTATGCATTCTTGTATCTAACACAAACTCACAGTGCCCTTGAGATCCTTGTTTTTTGCATGTTCTTGCCTGTTCTATGGATCGAAGTCAAACATGGAAAATACATTCACTCCTTCTGTGGCTAGATACATTTTTATTTTTTTAAATTCTGATGCATCTAAGTTGTTTTAAAAGATTTTGCAGTACATAAGGACAATGAGAAACCTTACCCTGTCGCTCCATTCTGTAAGAAACCAGCTCTTAGCACAAGGTCCCATGTCACAGTTCTCAATATCATTTGGCCGCAGCTTCATGTTACATTCCTCATCATCAACAATGTCTCCAAGGTTGCTGACACATTTCACATCTCGAGTCCTCTGTCCCACTCCACAAGGCACTGAACACTGTAACAAACAGTAGTTTGCACCAGGACTCTATACAAGATCTATAACATCATACACAGCTCATTTACTCATAATAACATACTCAGAGAACCATCTTAGATTTAGGAATGGGGAATAAAAATGATTTAGTAGTTTCAAAATCATATTTTCAGTCTGAGCATTCTACTGCATACTATGTAGATATATTTGAAAAACATAAAATCAAATCCTATCTCCAATGAGCCATGCTGTATCTAATCAAAATGAACTGCTGGCATTTGAATAACACATTGACGTACTCTGCAAAATTTTTATCTTGGTCTATACAGATGCAAAGGTAGAGAATTGAAAAGAAAAACATCTTTTGAATCCCTGTTAAAAGTTAAGGCCTTCTGTTCTCTTTTCTTCAACCAGCTGGAATTTTTCATGGTCTATCTATCCACACAACTCAGCAGCTCTGTAAAAGTTTTTTGCTTTGTTTCATGTGTAACTGAAAGAGATTTGTTTGTCACTACACCTAACACACCAGAATATTTCCCCTTCCTACACAATGGCCATAGAAGTATCGAGGATGGTTGGCCCGAACCTCTGTAGACGAAAAAGAAATTAAAGCTCAAAACTGTATTATTCATGTTTATCTGAGAACCTCAGCACAGACTCAAACCAATTACAGTTACAGCAATTACTGACTGTCTCTATACTTAACACATACGTAAGGTTAGATCAGTCCTCTAACCTTATGCTAAGAAAAACCACCAGTTCTTCACCACAGGCAAACCTACTAGCCTTCTTCCAACTTCATTTCACTATGTATTTTTAAAAAGTAATCATTGTTCAGAAAGCTTAAGTGCTTCTGTACATAGATATCTGTGTGTTTTGTTCTACACAACCATTCTTTTTCACCTTTTGAAAACATTAATTGTCACGATCGTGCAGGTTATTTCTGAACTAATATTTCCTTATTTCTGGGGCTATTCACATTCTGCTTCCTTGCTTTAAAGAAAACCAAATTTAATTTTTAATTGCTGATACGTTTGAGAAAATACTTATTCTTTTCTGAGGTTTTATGCTCCAAACTAATCAGTCATACTTACTGAAGTCCACTCTGTCCTAATCTGCCATTCACTGCAGATCTTCAGCTGGCAAGTGCTGGTGGTCTCTGGTTTCTCCAGGTGATGGCAGCGGTATTGCTGAACTGTCAAGGTACGGTTGGCATATATTTGCCTACATAAGATCTGTCGATGCTGCATGCCAAGGCCGCATGTTTTGCTGCACTCAGACCATTCCCCTATGTCCCAACTAAAGGAAAGGGAAAAAAGGGGAGAAAAAAAAAAAAAAAAAGAAGAGGGCAGTTTTTTCAGTTAAGATTCATAAGATTAATCTAATGCTAATCCCAATAGCACTCTAAGGACATGATTCTAATTGAAATGATACTTAAAACTTTGCATGCAAAACAATGAAGATAACATTATATGCCTACGAACAATCTAGCTGTAATGGATGGTACTAATAAGATTAGATTGTACAATTCAGTTTCAAAGCATATTACAAACATTAAGTCACTAATAGTTGTGTTGTTTTGTTGTATGTTTTTTTTTGTTTCAAAGAATCTATCTAAAATGATACCTCCCAAAAATTTAAATAATATTGCTTTTTTTTTTTTTCCGAACTCAATTCAGCAAAGGCTCACAAAAATTACCTATTCCATGTAGGCATTAATTCATCAGTAAAATTGAAATGGCAAATGATCACTGAATACAGAATCACAGAATGGCCCGGGTTGGAAGGGACCTCAATGATCATGAATCTCCAACCCCCCTGCCACAAGCAGGGCCCACCAACCTCCCCATTTAATACTAGAGCAGGCCGCCCAGGGCCCCATCCAACCTGACCCTGAACACCTGCAGGGAGAGAAGAAGAAATCCCTAGATACATTTTTCTAATTACAACATAGATTTCACTGCATTTCTTTAATCTTTTTGTAGAAACATTACATTTTTCCTGTGCAATTTTAGTTTCAGGCATAACACACAAGGAAGGGAAATATCTGAATAGTTCAAACATTTTATTTTGGAACTCCTGTGGAGAATGAGTGAAATCCCTGTGCTCTTTCTAGTATTTATATTTTGATATTACAAAATTACAAATAGATATTATTTTAAAACAATATTTACACATCTCCGTTTATATTCTTGATATTGATCTCTAAAAAAAAAATGAAATAAGAAAAAAAAGGAATTAATGAGTTGTCAGAAATAAGAAGTTGAGAAAAATGCTTCATGATAGAAAAAATCTTCAAGTAAATTGCTCCAGAAGAGTCACACCAGAGCCTGTTATATTGGGAGCTCTAGAAGCAAGAGTTACCACTTTTAAATCCAGTCTTTGAGCTGAGCTGAAGAACTAATGAATTCCAGAATAGAGGTCATGTTTATGAGGGGGCTGCTGTGAGTTCTACCAGGTAAATCTCATCTTTAAATATAACACCATGCAATGAACGGGCCGGTACTGCAGCCCACCGATCCCACATAAGGTGATGTAACCTACAGAGCCTCTTCTTTAGACAAATATTTGCAGAAGGCTGTCACTTGGTATAAAAAAGGTTCCCATAAAGAGACCACAGGTATAGTGTGTATGCCTGAATAATCACACAAAACTGAGAAATTACTGGGCTCACTTGGTGACAACTTCCCTTTGGCTTCTCTGAGTGCTACTGCTACAATGAAAATGAATGAAGACAAATCAGTAAAGAAAAAATATACTCTGCTTTTCATAATGTTAAATGCACAGTGCCTAGAAGTTCAAACTCGTTTCCTACTCCAGATATTCTCCTGCAAAACTGCAATGACTCTGGATTATTTCACTTGACTTAAATCACAGTATCTTACAAAGCTGGACATGGAAAGATGTTGCAGGCCTCCTCTTCTGGAATAGGTTTGGTGCTGCTGTCACAGTAATTCTCAGGAACTTCCTCATGTGTGACTCTGTGGACACAGTGGAAAACTGGGTACTGGGACCCTGAAATGAAAATTAGATGATACATGGCAAAAATTCTGCAATATAAACTTTTTATAGCAATAAAATCCAAAACAGATGCAGAAAGGAAAAGCATAACAAGCACAGCATAACAAGAGGAAATTCACACTAAGTGTTTATCCAAAACTTCCAAATGTACGTGAAAGCTATACTGCTTACACTGTAATATTAAGTAAAATGCTTAGTACATAGAAAGCACAGCACAGCATCGTAGGGAAAGCTAAGGAAACACCTTGTTTCTGTTCCAGTAACATTCAAGAAGGTGAAGATCTGACGGAAGCCCTGCAAAACTGTCCTGTAAAGATCAGAAAACTGTTGACAAAGATACAGAAAGCATGAAGGGTGTATCAGACAAAAGCTGGAGAAGCCATAATTGAGTATAAGGAATGACAAAGACCGTTAAGGAAACCTGCTGTGTATCAAGGGTGTAAAAGAGCAGCTTGACAAAAAAATCCTGAAATATTCACCTCCAGAAGCAAATGCTGCATTCCCTTTTAATTTATATACTTTGTACTTCAGTTTTTTTAATTTTTTCTATTTCTGCTGATTTAAATAGAAGTGCAATTCATAATACAGATTTTCACATTTCTCCTCTCCAACACCAGAATTCTGCTGTATCTATTTTCTGTGAATGCTATATGAAGCACTTACCTTTCCCACATGTAGTGGTACACTCAGTTTTTCCGATCTGTTTCCAGTTGTATTCTCGGTTTTGTCTTGATAGCTGCACAGCAGGCACCTGGTTTTCTGGCTGATGAGAAGGAAATCTTCCAGGCTGAATAACTGGAAAAGTTCCAACTGACTGCCCAGTGATAGTGTCTGTCTCCCTATGCAAATCCTCCTCATTGTGATTTGTACTTTCAGGCATTTCTAACTGACCATTCAAGGGCTCCCCTGATAATAGAAAGCATATTGAAAACAAAAGAACATAATGAACCTCATGTGCAACTTGTCTGTTTTCATCCACTAATAATCAGTACACCGGAGTATCATTAAACATGAAAGCAGCTTTTATTTCCTATGCAGAGACTTCCTAGTATTGGTCTATGAAGACTGTGTTGCTTTAAACTAAAACAGCCAAGTCTTAGCCAGCAAACACTTTAAGAACTGAAGACTCTCCAATCACACTGTTGAATTAATGCACCCTGTCAACATTTTCCAAAGCATTTTTTGTAACATACTCTGTATTCTGTGCCTCCTCACGCCACAGGACAGCTGTCCTTCATTACGAACAGCCTGCATAAAAACTCGGAAATTTGTCAAGGCATGAACAGTAGAAGTAAAAAATTTACAAGTGAGTTTTCTCCTACTGTCCTTCAGAACTTCCTATTGGTACACACAGCACTTCTCCACAGCACAGAATCAGGAGCATAATCTGTCCAAATTCTAGCCTGGGGAGGTACCAGTTTTATCTTTCACCCTCTCCAGTTCGGAGAGGAAAGTGAAAATGAGAAGGATTGTTTTAAATTAGCTCAAACTCCGAAAAGAAAAATCATGTACAATCTAACTTCTGAGACACAGCTACAACAATCCAGCTCAAGTAAAGCTATAGTTAACATTTTAAGAACAAAACAATTGCTGAAAATAAAAATATATTATGAGATTCCCAGCTACTCAGGTCAGCAGAAATTCACTTAAGTTAACAAACTTATGCAGACTTCTATTTCAATGAGAAGGGTGAAATTCTGGGCCTTTCCCAAATTGTTTACGCTGAACTAAATGGTACGGATTTCTCCATTAGTTTATCAGGTAACAGAATGTGCTTAGTAATAGGAAATAGTGGCGTTTTACCTGGCCTCCTGTGAGCAAGCAACTGAGGACTGATGACATTGTCTCCTGGAATGATATACTCATAATGTATACCTGGGTTAGGCTGCTGATGTATCATCTAAAAAGAAAAACAGCCATTTATTCATTTTTTCCAACTACTATATTACTAATGCTGAAAAATGTACTTCAACTGATCAACTGTGTAACATTATTTAGCATTGGTCATTACAGAAATAATGCTTAATGATCATGTTTAAAAGTGAAAAAATAAGGTGACTATGTTTGCAAACTGAGATAGCTTGTGATGGCAGATAAAATGTTTCTCTAAACCCTCCCTAAAAACCACAGGTCCGACAGGCTGTAGCTGAGGGCAGCTGCAGTAGGCAGGACCCACCCTGGCCTGGGCAGTCCTGTGGTCACCAAAACACTGACAGAGGGAGCTTGGCAGATGCCTCTGGAAATATGAGCAAGGAAGAAACAAAGCAGAGAAAAACAAGTGCCACAGACTCTGATCTACAGATCAAGCTCCCTTTTTGAAGGTTTATCAGATATACCAGAACACAAGCAAATCAAACAGTTTGTTCTATCATCATGCAGCTACCCCTACACCACTCAGTGGTGTCTCAACAACCAGCTAGCTAAGTTACTAATAGCGTACTACTCTCATCATATGTATTACTCAACAAAGCTTAAGTGAACAGATTATAAAGGCCCACACACTTGTCAGGGCAACTGGAGACACATATTTCCTTCATCATTCCATCGTCATTTGCAATTGAATGAAGACGTAATGTACTTGCAGACAGAGTCCCTTCTCACTGCTTTACAGCAAGCCACAACAACTCTTTCAAGTGTTCCTTATGAATACATGTGGGAACTTTAAGCTTTGCTGCTTTTAATATGAAAACAAACGCAAGTGTTTTCAGAAGGCTGCTGCACAATCCCGTGCAAGTTGACATGAGCACGCCTCAAAGGCAGTTCTTGTGTGCTTACCTAAGTAGACAGGCATAATAAAGCCTAAGAAGATATGACTTTAAGAAAGTTTTAAAAACTGGTATTCTGGTAGCAGAATACTCTAGTTCCGGACTGGCTTTGCTGCTGAGAGCCTCAGAACACCCATACAAGAAATGCACAGATGCCATCAGCTGCTAACTTCACTCATTTAGCTTTGATTACTTCAGAACTTCTTCTACTGCTTTAGAAGTCTTAAATTCTCTAAGGTGTAGAAGGTCCAAAGTACACTTCAACTTAAAATTTGTTTAAAAATAAGCAAATAAATGAGACCCTAGAACTTGCAGTAGTTCTCTGGTCCCAGCAAACCATGAGCCAGAAGGCAAAGAATCATGCTATGCCACTGGCTATGTGACCTACAATAGATTTATGCTTCAGGCTTTCAATAATTTGTCACACTAATTAACACCAACTAAGGACACAGACCTTTCTTTTTCCTTATCCTAGAATCACTTTTCCCTTGCCAAGTATAATAGCTAAACCATTCTGTAAACTATGTCCCTTAGAGATCATCTACTTTGAGCCATTTGATGATACATTATCTGTATTATTTTCTGTAAGGGTTGGTCCTTCCAACATTAGTTTGTTATTTAAAAATACACCCTCTTTGTCTTTAGTGCTGAGAAAACTGAGCACTGAGGAGCTGGCTGCCAAGTACCCCTCACCTTCCTGCATCAGGACCCCTCCTTAAGAAGGTTCCAGGATCAGCTTCCCAACTGTTTCCATGGCTTTTCCACCACATTTCTCCAACAGCTTACAGGCACATTACAGTGAGCTTAACTGATGAAGTCCCTATGAATACATTATAATAGCTTTCCCATAAGGAGGATGGAATTATACAACACTGTTGCTTTTGAGATAGAGGACCAAAGTCTTTGAAGCAATGCACACCTCACACTTGTAAAGCTCTTCTTACCACCATCTTGCTAATGAAACCTGCTGTAACTTAGAGAGCGTTTTTCCTTATTTTATTTTATTGAGAAAGGAAGAAAGACTGCATGGTCTCAGCAAATAGGAATAAAAATCCATTTGGAGTTCCCATCTGTAAATCTTTTCATTTTTCTATACAGAGTAAAAATGTAGACTACAGATGAAAACAATTACATGCAGGACAAAGACTGAAGGAAGATACTGTATCTGTGTGACTACGTATTTCAAACTCGTAAAAGAGGCTGTGTCATTTTGACCCTTGGATTTCTTTTAGCTAGCTCTCTTCCAATACAGTGTGGGAAGATAAATACAGAAAGACAAGACCACCCTATGCTGTCAGCTTATACTGAATTCTAATATTCCTCATATCTACAAGAAACATCTCAGATAACAGTCCAGTCAAATTAGATTTGACAACCCACAGTAGCAGACACTGAGCAAAACTAATAAAGCTGTGTCCATCATGCCAGCTTTATTATACTCACTGTAAAATAAAAAATATATATATACACCAAGTATAAATTTAAACATTAAGATATGATATACTTAAAATGAAGTTGTTTTGTGATACTTATTTGAAAATATCTGCTTAATCCATTTCCTGATCCATTTCTTCCTGGATCGTTATGTATTAGGCATCAGTCAGATAGCAATAAAAACTTAAACCTCAGCTCAGAGCATTATGTGAAAGAGATAGTAAAATACCCAAAATTCTGTTGCAAGAATAAAAAACAAAACAGTAGCAAGTGTTGGTATTGAATGCAGTTAAAGTGTTGCACGTAAACACCAAACAATTTTTTTTTTTTTTCCTCAGAAAGATTAACCTGCAAGAAACTTACATAGACATCGAGGACTTCGTTTGTTGGACCATCAGCTAAAAAGGACTCTCCTGCAGTGCTGGATATTTCATTTGGGCGCTTGTAAGTGAACATTGTCCCACCACCTTCGTATCTTCCAGGTCGATCAATTGCCCAGTTTCCATTGATGATGGACCGCCCTGATCGACTCCGCAAGGCTGTACAGGATAGGGAGAGAGACACAAAGACATTGGTCAGAAGAAATCACCTTCATGTACTGGAATCCTATCAGATTCCCAAACGTATGTTACACTGCTATATATTCCCTGATCTTGGGGGACAAACTGTACGATAGCTGAAAAGAACAGTTATATTAACAGTTGTGCAAAAAAAGGCAAGCTTAGAAAACTTTGCCTGAATGCTCATATTCTTATGCTGCAAGAAGAGATAGAAAAGTTAGCTTGGAAATGTTTTCCAACAATTTTTCATAGGATGTCATACAAGTCTCTCAGCCAGCCAGTGGCACACATTCAGCACATAGATGCCAATAAAGTGGTTTTTCTCACCTTCCTTTCCATTGAACCAAATATTTTATGAACAAGATACAACAAAATACAGAAGCAGATACAGAAAATCACCACATTACACAATGCAGAAGCATCAAACAATCAGTTAGTTTATGGACACATGAAAATCCTAGGCTGACAAATATTCCCATTAGTCTTCATGAAGCCAACTGACTACTCTTCATTTCCTTTTCAGAATATTATCTTTGCCAGAACATCTGCAGAGCCCTTATCTCCAGAACCACGTGGAATGACGAGCTATGTGAAAATCTTGCAGATGGGAAAGTGATTTGTTAATCGGATAGTAGGTAAGGAAGTATAAATATGGATTCAATAATTGAATCACAGAATGGGTTGGAAGGGACTTTAAAAGATCATTTTGTACAATCCCCAATCCCGCTGCCAGAAGCAGGGACATCTCCCACTAGATCACATTGGCCCAAAGCCCCAGCCAACCCAGCTAAGGAGTGCCCTCTTTGGGCAACCACTTCCAGCACCTCACCACCTTTGTGGTAAAAAGTTTCTAATTACTAATCTACATCTAACCACTTTCAATATGAAACCATTACCCCTTGTCCTACAGCAATACAATCTTTCATCACCTTTCCTGTAAGGTCCTGTTAACCACTGAAGTGCGAACCAACTGTGCAGTGCATGTCCTTTGTGATCACGGAGAACACACTGATCATTAGGTGCCTCTGCTCCCTCTTGTTTATGCTTCTTTTATCTATATGGCTACAATTTTAAGTCCCTACTTAAACTCTTGCCACATGCACATGCATAACTTCATGCAACATTAAATTTCTGCAGCTCTTAAAATATAGTATCACTAGGCTGAAGCCATGTCAGATGCTGTTTAAGTACGGACGAAAGATATGATCCTTTCCACCAAAGGCTCTACTCAGCCAATTTTCAATTTCACTATAAAACAAATTGTTCTCAAATGCAGACTTAGACAATGAAATTTACCAATAATTTTGCTGCACACTGCATATTTAGTGCAAATTCAATGCACTAGCTTTCACTTTATAAACTTAAGGGTTGAGGACCTGGTTACATCAAAGATAGCTTCTTTTCTGTCCTGTCACAATTGTGAGAAATAGATAAAATGCTCACAGCATTACATACAACTATATAGGTTGTTAAAAAAGAAACAACAAAAACAAAAAAAAACATAATGGGACAAAAGGGCAGCAACACTTTCAGAGTCCTTGTTTGGTAAGCCGAGATGTTCAAAGACTTTTTCCCCTACAGGAATACTTGATGCTGACTAACCTACTGTTTGCAATTTGTTTAATCTCGATGAAATTATTTATAGAAGAAAGCTTCATTGCATTTTTTAAAAATATTGTAAAATGCGCTTAGATACAATCATGTGTCTTGCCCTCCTGTAAATCCTTATTGTTATTTGATAATGGAGAAGTAATGATTCATTAGACTAAGTGGGAGGCTTAATCAGTCTTCAAGCATCAGCCAATTGGAATCTTCAGATACGCTCGTAATTTGAAGTCAGCTTGCTGAAGTTCTTCTTATGTAGAAAATGAGATATGCAACACTGATAATATCAATCTACGCCTAATTGCAATTATATGACCTTTATTAATCCTCCCTGTACTGAACTGACATAGTCATATCTCTAGGAATGCTAAGGACTCAGCAACGTACTTTTTCAAGATGGAGAAACAAATCATGTGAGAAGAAGAATCTGCACACTTAAAACATAAGTCAATTTGTTATTAGTATCCCAGTTTGTACAGGAAAAGTAAGAAAGATCAGATTTGCTTTTTGTTCAAAGGGAAGCAAGGTAGTAACTGAACAGAAAAGGATTTGAAATAGATAAACGAATTTAAAACTTCACATTATTGCATTGTCTTCTATCTAGAGTTTAAAGAAAGTACTGTTTCATAGCTCCAGATAAAATGTAAGATGTAGAAAGGTTAAAGCTTAAAGCTGCTGGCTACAGCCAACAGAATCTATGAGAAGGAAGCCCTTACTGAAGTCAGTCAGAACTGCCATTTTTACTCTCAGGCAACATACAGGATAGCCCCTGGATGACTACTCCCTATAAACAATCTTAAATGGTAAAGTTTCGTTCTTTTGTCTTTCCATCAGAAGCAAACAAAACCAGATTTTAGCAGCTGCACAGAGCTGCAACCATGTAAGCTCAGAAGGCACGAGTCATGGCGGAGAACTTCCTGCCTTCTTGGTCTCCTAAAGAAAAGTAATTCAGTATCATTCCCAAAATGACACTAAAACAAGTGGTGTCATCAAGAATTTGCCTAATGTGGCTCACAATATAAATATTTGTCATAATTTTACTCAATTCAACAATTTAAATGGTATAAGAAAGAGTGCAGGCTAAGATTAAATTGGTGCTAATAATGAAGCTGTAGAAAGATGGCTGCCTGGGAAACTATGAATCCACAAAACTTTCATTTCAAATCCATCACCTGACAAGCCTGAATGAGGTTTCCCCATAAAAAAAAAGAAAATGTGCCCCTTTTATGTTTTGATCATCCTGCAGCTACCACCTCAACTCTGCCCCCTGAAGAATTTTTATGGTGCTAATATTTTTAGCTGAAGCATGAATAAGTATTATAAGCTTTGCCCTTAATTCCTCATGAAGAATTTCGTTCCTCATACAGTCTGTAGCTGATTTCATCTATCTTTCATCCTGGGCTCAGCTTCTTAACTAAAACTGTGCTGTTTACAGCGATTTTCAGTAATGCTTTGCACTGGAGTGACAGAGTATTGCAATACTCTATCAGCAC
>JAOWBP010051291.1:0-16000 GCA_028571105.1 Tragopan temminckii | reverse complement strand
GCGATCGTTCGAGCCGAGCTGGCCTCCGAAGGGGGTCAGCGTCCCCCGAAGGGGGCGGCGAGGCGAGAGCGCTTGTTAGTCATAATTTTATTGAAAGCATTTGCCAAACAAAAACTCTGTTTTTTCCCGCGTTTTTCTGAGAATCAAAACAAAACAGCCTGATGCAACGCAACTTTCTATAATGCCACTACCACACTCCAACCACAACCACCTGCTCGTTGTTTTCAATGCCCCGGGACCACCGTTTACTCTTTAAACCCGATTTTAGGGCCCTTGGCCACTTGAAAGCCAGAATTATGATCCATAAACCTTGCCACAGGTGTAAACTACAAATTGGTGAAAGTTTTATGAAAATCAGTGAGTTATTAGGTAACAAACAAAAAACGAAACTTAATTTTATTTATATTGAACTTTTCTAATAGTCTATTATTTACACCGTAATTGCATAATTGATTTATTGTGATTAAGCATCAAACGGTGGCAAACCAAATAGTTCTGGTTGAAACTCCTCCAACGATTTAAGAATCATGGTGGCATTTTTTTGTTTACATTCGAATCGTGTATCCGGTACCATAATGCATTGCATTCCAGCTGCACGTGCACCATCCACACCAATCGAACTATCTTCAAACACCAAACATTTAGATGGATCTGGTTTATCTGGGAATCGTCCCGCAGTGATGAGATAGACATCTGGTGCTGGTTTTGGTCGTTTCACTTCTTCATCATCTCGTGTAAACACGATATGTTTGAAGTATTTTCCCTCCTTAAACAATTGCTGATGAGCTCTGGTCTTGATTCCATACGATTCACATGTACTTCCGGTAGCGATTGCCATTGGAATATTGTGTCGATGGAAATGTTCCACCAAACGCATTGCACCGGGCATCAATTTCACTTTGAGCATCTCTTCAGTATAAATTTCTCGTTCCAATTTCATGAATTCTTCCACGGTTAAAGGTAAATTCATTGAACGAATGATTTCTTCGATTCCACGAGCGACCTCCATTCCTAAAACACGTTCCTGTAGTTCTTTAGGATATTCCGGGATACCTGTTTGTCAAATGAATCATGTAAAAAGATTACACCAAAACGAAGTCACAAACATAATTTTAATGGAACCAACCATAACGTTTCAAGAGGATAGCAATGGCACTGGCAAAACATTGTTCACTATCGATTAGCAAGCCATCCAAATCAAAAATAATATGAGTTACCGGTTTGTAGGCAACTCGGCCATCACCACCACCATTATCATTAGACATTGTTTAAATGGATAATTATAATTGCCACACACACACAACACAATTGGATAATTTAAATAATAATTTTTTAAAATGTCCAACACGATAACAAAAAAAGATACAAAATAACCAAAAAACAAAGCTAGCGCAACAAGTATTTATTTAATGACGAGAAAATTGCATGGATAATTTGTGTTTTGGATGTTGAATTCAAACTCTGACTAGTTTGGATGATTGAACAAGAAAAAACAAGCAACGAAAGCATCCAAAGAAGAAAAATATCCAAATGCACCAACCACCAGAAAATCACAATCAATTAATCACCAAAAAATATTTAATCACAATTAATAAATCAATGAATGAAACTAATCATTTGATCATCTTCAAATCAGCTTATATTTTTCCAATGCAAAAATTATTGGCAACCATGAAACATTTCTGGGAAATAAACAACAGGCTTTCGGCTTCTGTAAGCTACCGAAATGTTTGATATGAAAGTCACCATCATCATCATGTTACAGCACTAAGCAAACAAATGCCAGCTGATAAAATAATAAGCTGCCGATAAAACAACAAAAATGAAAAAAACCATTAAAATGTTCTTGCCTACAAAACCGCAACATGGATGTTTACGTGCATTTATAAATTTGATGCAACACAAACACAAGAGAGAGAGAGAGATAACCCGTTGTCTCTCTCTTTTTTGTTTTAAACTGAATTACAATTAATTTTAATTGTAATTTTTTGTTTAATTGTTTAAAAAATTTTAATTTCATGAAGTTTTGTTTTGTTTGTCCATTCAAATGGAAATTGTGCGGTCAGGGCAACGCCTTTCAATTTTTTCGTTTTGTTTTGTAAATTAGGCCTCTTGTCCGCCGGCGAAAAAAAATCCTGATTAAAAGAGTTGTTTGTAGATATAAAACAAAGTGCTGGTCAAAGGTCAATTCCTTCTTTGATGAATGGGGAAAAATTTTTTTTCAAGTAAAACGAGGTCAATTTTTTGTGTCCATGTCCAATTAGTTGGATAACAAACTAACCTGGAGAAATTATTATTATTTTTTTAATAGAAAAGATCCTCTTTCTTGCAGTTTTCTCAGTTTCAAACATCAAGCATCAGCATCCAATTTCAAAGGGAAATAAATGAAATCTATCTAAACTAACTAACAGGCTAACTAGCTAACTAACTTAACTAACCTGAAACAACCAATTAATGGCTGATGATTTATTATGATTTTTTGTATGGTGGTCCAATGTCCAGTCCGTTCAAATTGTCCACAAAATCGAGTGAAAAAAACGAAGCTTTTTTCTTCTTGTTTTTTCTGGAAATAGCCAACCACCACCGACTGTTTAGCTCTCTTTTTTTAAATTAATTAATATTTTATTTTATTTATTTTTATTATATCTTTTCATGGATGATGCCGATGTGATTTGATACTGAAAACAGAGCAAAACACAGAGCCGACAATCGTGCATGCCGGCATGCCGTAAGGAAAAAGTTTTTGGACCGCCTAAATCAAACCAATCATCAACTAGCCGGTTGAAAAAATTTGTGAATTATTAAAAAAACAAACACTTTTTAACCCTTTTGATTATGCGACAGTGAGTTTGCTTTTCAATACAAATTTGAACGTTATAAAACCATATCTGTGCATAATCCATTCTGTCATTCCATTGACAGGAAGTCAAACAGCCGAATGGTCGATTTATGAACAATGTTCGAATCAAACGGCGTTTATTTTTAATCAAAAAAAGTTGTTTATTTTAGCGTTTAAAACAAAAGAAAAGCTTGTTTGTAGACCATCAATCATGATGGTGATGTTGATTGGAGTATGGTGGCATCCATCCATTCGTCCATCCATCCATTCATTCCGAATGATAAATCCTCATCACCACCACCATCATCATTAACCATTGAAAAAAAACAAGTACAAGAGAATGGGGAAAAAAGATAATCATGAAAAAAGGACATCGAAGACGACGAACAAAAACATACCATTCAGACTTGGTTTAGATGGCTGCCCTTCCATTCATCTGGATTTATGAAACTAACAACAACAAACAAACACAATCAACAAACAAACAAACATTGAGACAGTTTGATAAGGCCAATCATTTTTCCCAAGCTTCACTCTAATATTAACCCTTTGTCTACTGATGGACTTTGCCCCTGAATTATTTTTATAAAAAAATGTCTATTATAGAGAGAATTGGGTAGCCAGAAAAATGGTTAATGTTTGAGAAATTATTTCTTAGGTTGGTGTTTCGTTTCAGATGATAAATGAAGTTCATTTATAATGAAAAAAATGAACTATTTATGGTTATTATTTTGATGATTTAGATGATTTGTTGAACAACAACTAAAATAATATTTAACCCTTTGATGACATTTTAAATCACAGTTCAACACAACATAACCAATCAACAACATTGTCAATGAAAACATTAACAATGCGTATGGTATTAGCAGATATGTTGATGCTGGAACATAAGATGGCGCTGGAGTTGTCGTGGTTGGTGTTGTTTGATTTTGCTGTATTGCTTTACAAGCGTCTAGTAAATTTCCTTGTTTGATCTCGTCCTTTTGGCAGATTTGAACGGAGCTGGTTAAATAAAGCGATTCCAGCAAACAATATTGATCAAGTTTATGGCTGAATATTAGATATTTGCTCAACTGATCAATGGTCAACATTTGATCTAGTTCTTCAGGAAATGTTCGATTCAGCGGTCGAAAATAGATATTTTTGTTATGATCACTTTCCAACCAATAAAGTTCATGTTGATCCCCGTAAGCTATAGCCAAAGCATGTTCATTCTTCAAACGATCAAAAAGAGTTAATTGTGTGAATCCTTTGATTGAATAGTCAAATGTGGTTTGTTGGAATGTTTGGTCATTGTTCAGCATTGTTTTACAATCACTTGCTTGGCTTGTATTAGATCCATGACAGACAATGGTTATTTGGGAAAGATTTCCAACATTCACCACCGAAATGACTTTTGTATCTGAAGTGAACATTTGCGATCCATATGGAATCGGTTGGAAAGGACCTTGAATACCAGAATAGGTTTTCAAGTAAGGAACATCCAAATGAAAATATCTCATAAGCTCATAAAGTCTTATGGTACCGTTTGAAAGCGTTTCCCAACCGGTCAAATAAACAGGAACAATGTAAAGATCACTTGCTTCCTGTTTGTGACATTCCAACGCGATCATTTGCGTTTTGGCAAGATCAATGATCACGGCCAATGTCCAACAACACACAACGACAAAATGCACTTTCCAAATCATTTTTTCACAACAGAAAAAATAACTTGTTTCCTCAATTACGAAAACGGATTACGAAAAACCAAAAAACGTTTTTTTTTGGATTTTATATTTTTGGAATTGTGTTGTTCTAATTTTCTTTATTGAGAATCAATTAATTAAATATAATTTTAGAATTAATTTGATTTTCGACCTGAATGGATTAAGCTTGTGGAAATTTGTTTGTTCATTGATGGTTTTGATTGCAATTTTGAAAATTGATCAATAAACAGGATTTTTTTTATTAGTCTGGTGTTGTTCTACTGTACAGATGTTTTCGTTACCGTTTACCGGGGTCACTTTAACGGATTGAGCAATTGGGATTAGTTTGGGTTATTTAGTTGTTGGGTTGATGGTTGGTGGTTTATTTGAGTTGATTCTTGTTCAATGTGAATTGTATTTATTTACCAATCTTTTTGCCTCCAGCGCCACCGCCAACCTTCTTGGCAAACTTGGCACCAGCAGCACCAGCTTTAGCGCCGGCCACTTTACCGCCAGCAGCGCCCTTCTTGCCACCAGCAGCAAAAGCAGCAGCTGCGCCAGCTTTCTTGCCAGCTTTACCGCCCTTCTTACCAGCGGTCACAAATCCAGCCTTGCCAGCTTTGCCTGCTTTACCAGCGGCACCAGCAGCACCGCCAGCAGCGAATGCACCACCAGCTTTACCGAATTTGAATCCTTGGGCCATGCCGAATGTTTTGACAGCACCGAATTTCTTGTTGAAACCGGCACCACCCACTTTGCCGAATTTGCCAGCCTTTCCGAATTTGGCGAATTTCTTTCCAGCGGCACCAGCTGCGCCAGCTTTACCGCCCTTCTTGAATCCGGCTGCGCCACCAGCAGCACCAGCTGCGAAAGCACCTTTCTTGCCTCCTTTAGCACCAGCGGCCGCACCAGCCTTGGCTCCAGCTTTGAAACCTGCAGCGCCAGCTTTGGCACCTTTGGCACCAGCTGCAGCAGCACCACCGGCCACGGCACCACCACCAGCAGATTCAGCTACAGCCAAATCCATTTCCGAAGCGGAAGCTTGTTGATCATCATCATCATCTTGGATGGCATCTTGAGCACGGACTGTCACACAGACAAACAAGGCAATAACGCCCAAAACAATCTACACCAGACACACCCCAAAACAAGTTGAATGATCAGATATTAAGTTCAGATTAATCAAAAAAATGGTTGCAGGCACATACCAAGTTTCGTTGAAATTTCATGTTGACTTTAAGTTTTTTTTAAAGATATTAGGAACACAAAGCAAAATGTTTGTTTGTTTGTTTTAGTTGTAAAGCTGGTTGTTGATCTGAGAATGGCTGAACAATGTTTGTTGATCATGTTCAACCAAAACAACAACTTAAATACTAAAATCATTGGTAAATCTAAATCTAACATATTGGAATAGAATATGCACCACAAAAAGGATATCCAACCAAGCAGCCAACCAAAAACGACGTTTTTTGTTTGTTGTAAATTGAAAAATTATCCTAATATACAAGCAGGCGTTATGCTTCGTTTCAAATGGATCTTAAAGCCAGCCAACAGCAGCACTTCCTTTCCTGTTTTATGATCGGCAATCTGTACACGGGTTATTGTTTTTTTTCTCAATCAAGTAATGACCTTCAAATTAAATTATCTTAAAATTGTTTTCAGTGTTGTAAAACGTTGATACCTCCTTCCATCTTTGCATGCGGAAATCCTTCCTCCAATTCAATTCAACCACCAACCAACCACCAAATCAATTAAAGGGTTCAGCACAAAAAACTTAAATAAACATTCTTTTTAATTTAGATTTAGTGTTGTAATTTATTTTAATAAAAAACTTAAAAAGGGTTAATGAATGTTTGGTGAATGAACGTTCACTTTTAAGACAGCATTGTTAATTAATTATAAATTATTATTGTCCAATTCTGGAAGATAATTGTAACCTAGATTGATGAACAAAAGGATTTCATAAATAGATTTGGATAATGAAGATGATCATGGTGGTGGATAATACTAAAAAACTATTGCTAAAACAACCTTGTTTGGTTCCGGAATTGAAATTATAATCTGTTGGAAATTTGAAAACTTCTTCAAAACTTGATGTTGGCTTCTTCCCGGTATATTCTCTGTATTTATTATAATTATAAATCAAATGTTCACTTTCTTCTAATTTATTTTGAAAATGTTGACAATTCCGTCTGGCTTCATCAACGAAAACATTGGCGAAATATTGGGAAACGGCTACCGCTAATTTATCATGAACAATATTTCCAACATGATTGTTGATTACAAATTCAAATTGATTCTTTTCTGGATGCCACATGCTGCCAAAGAATGGATATTTCTTATGTTCTACCATCGAAACGAATGTATGATTTTTGAATGTGTTCGTTGATACCAAACGAAATTGATCGGTCAATTGATGATGTTTGTTCCATTCATCCACACTCATACAGATGCGATGATAATTCGGTGTTACATTTTTAGTTTGCAGCACTTCAAACAGATTTGGCATCAATTCATCTTTTTGTCTGAACAATCTAAACGATGTTGCATTGTTCAACACTTCTGGTACTAAATCTAAATTCAAAGAAATATTATTTACATAACATAACGATTCCCATGCTAGTGTTCGATTGCCAAGATAATGGATGATCATCATTTCAAAACTTAAACATGTTGCCCATATTGGAAAGTTTGTTCCGTTTTGATTTAATTTGGTGGCAACCTTGAAAATATGTTCAACAGCATCGGCATATGGACCTTGGTCAAGTGGACTGCCACCACCAGGCAATAGCATTCCATTTATCTTTTTTAATAACTCATCATAATATTCATATGGATGACCAGAAAACACTGGAATCTATAATCGGAAGATGATCAAGAATTAAGTCAAATTTTAAATCATATTTTTTTCTCACTTACCACACGAGCACCTGAACTTTCCAAAAACTTTACATAACTAGCAGCTATGAATTGATGTTCATCTTTATATGGATATTGGGCCAGCACGCCAATTATGACACGATCATTGATGGCTTTTGGTTCATCATTTAAAGTTGGATTGGCGTTTGCAAAATTGACCACAATTATGATAATTGCACAAAACAATTTTTTGGAGGACATTATCCTTGTTCATTCATTCAATCAACTACAAGATCTGAAAAAATTGTAATAAACTTTATAATTTATGATAAAATAAATCATCATTAACAAAAAATTGTTGTTGACAAAAATTGGTCTGGAAACAGCACACACACATCAACAACATCGATAATCATCGACATTAATCACCACTAATTAGTAACCCGGTAACCACCACCACCAACAACCTCACCAACATCACCAGTTTTTTTGCTATATTAAAAAAATATTTAGTTTAACCCTTATCAGGAAGATTCTGGCCAAATTTCAAACAAAATCATCAACCAAAAAAATAAATCCAAAGAATGGTTAAAAAAGCACAAACATTTGATACAAAATTGTTACAAATTGTCGTCAAGATTCAAGTGTTTGAAATGATCCAAAAAAATCTCTTCTTGAGTGTTTGGTTGACAATTTTTTCTTTGTTTACATTCATCAATCGAAAAATCATGCGATTTTTTTGCTCTAATCATTCGATTTGTGATAAAAATAGAACACGACACGATCGAGGATAAGATTTGCATTAGAATATTTTTGTTTTATTTTACAACAAGCACACATTTTTTCTTCATTTGAATATTTTTCTTGTAAGATATTCTAACTATAAACCAAAATTATTAAGTTTAAAATTTAAATAATTGATTGATTAAAGATGAATCTCGAAATCACCCAATTCTTCATCGCTTGGCAAATGGATTTGTTCAGGTGGTACCAGATTTGGATCAATCAATGGTAAACCAAGCCGTTCTCTACGATCCAACTCTAAGAATGCTTCTCTAACGGCCCAATCGTAGCCACTAATTAAATTAAAAAACAATTAATTAAATACATCAAAGGATTTAAAAAAACACGAATCATACTCCATATATGGGTAGTAGTAAACGATGAAACAAAATCCAAGAAAACACAAAGTAAAATATGAAAAGAAGAATGCATTAGCTAAATGGTAATCTTCTTTTTGATCGACACGATCATAACCAAACGATATCCAATTCTGCAATTGGTCAAAGGTTAATAATTAACGTCAAAAAAATTGTCAAAACAAACCTTTTGTGATGAGACGTCGGCAAATTCTTCAGCCGTTTCCGGTCCTTTTGGTTTCTTTTGTTGCATATATTCAGGGTCATATACTTCCACATGTGTGCTATCTTCTTTCTTAGTGGTTTTTATGCCTCGATTTTGAATGAACATTGCTGCCATTCGGCGATAATTATTATCATTGAAAATTATTCTTGATGGTGATGTTGGTTGGACAATTGTGGTCATCAATTTTGAGCCATTGTGAATTAATCGTCGATGTTGATGCAACATTGCCATTCGCAACAGCGAAACACGATATCGAGACAACATGGTGGCGATCCAAATTTTAAAAAATCCAAGATTTTTAACCAAGGAATTCAAGACCAAAACACCAAAACAGCTGAACAATCAACCAACAAAATCACATTGTGTCCTTGCCCGTTCATAAACGACATGACCGAACATATGAGAAAAACTGTGCCTCACGTGTTCATTTAAAATTTTTTTGTTTTTGATTTTTTTAGATTGTTTTTAATTGATTTGTAAAAATTATCAAAAGATATGACCACAGCAAGGAATTCTATACGAAAATTGGTTTGTTGGTCATTGTGTTCGCCACTTCATCATCCGGTTATCTGGACATCGTCCACGTCCACCGGTGGCATTTTGTTTTGGTCTAGAAGATTCACTGTTTCTTATTGTTCATTTTTATTAAATAATCAAATTCGAACATCAACAATACCGGAAACGTCGTTCAGATCTGATAACCTTAACAGCAATAGCAGTCGATGTTTTCACCAGATTTCCTCTCGCACTCAACTACCAAGTCAGCCTCAACAAAATTGTTTGCCAATTGGCATTGATTTCAAACACAGCAAAACTGATGATCTTTTACCATTATCAAATTCAAAATCAAATTTAGATTCAATTATATTTATTCTTAACAATAATAATTTTGATAATGATTGCTCCAATAACATTCAATCAACATTATTATCAAAATCAGATGATAACAAAAGTCCTGATAAATGCAGTTCATCAACAAATGATCACAATGCTAACAATGATGATCCTACAAAAGCTTCCGAAGAACAATTAAGCCTATTGAGCCAACGTTTGGTCAGCCATGTAAGCCTTTGATGTTGAATTGTTAATCCTAATCTGATTCCTAATTTTATTTTTGATGGACAGTTGCCCCATTTCTTTCAAAAACCGCATGACTTTCGTTTATACAATCGAAACATAATCTTCGAAGACAACATCCGTAATGTTAGAACGGCCGGCTTAAATGCATATGCCTGGCAAATAGCTAAAATCAAAATGGGCGCTCATTTCAAATACGGCAAAGTATCGTTCAACATTTTGAAAATCACTCAGCATCCAGATGAATCTACCATCAAGATACGATGGCGAATAGTCACTTACCCTGGCAATGCGATCGTGTTTGCATTTTGGCGTTTCAAAATATGGAACTTTCAGGAATCGATAGAGAAATACAAAGACGAGTATGTAAATCAATCACATTTCAACATAAGCAATTAACTTTATTTCTTTATAATTAGCTGGATCGATGGTTTCTCCATAATGCAAGTAGGCGGTGATGGCTTAATCCACAAACACATTTGTGATAAGGTCATGCCAAATGAAATGAAATCTGGTTTCGAGAAAGATTCATTGGCCGTCAAATTAGGAATGGCTTAACCCAACCCTTTTGGCGCATTCAAATCTTATAGTTTCATATAAATTCTAGCTCAATCAATTATTATAATAAGTTATAACAAAACCTTTTTTGTTTGTTTCGTTGTGTCATTCTTTTTTATTAATTAATTAAAATTTTTCTTAATTGAAATCATTCAAAAAACAAATCTTTTAATTTAATTTAATTTAGTTGGTACACGAAATGAAGAATGAAAATGTTTGATTGGAAATATGGCGATATGACCAAGAGAGAGGGTTTGTAAACGAATATTGCAGCAAGTGTTGCACAAGGTAGCTGTTTTGAAATTGTTGGAATTGTTTGGCCTAAATGATACCTGGCAGCACCTGCACCAATTATCAAAAAAATCGTACTATATTGGTGCAATTTGCCTAACAAATCAAAGCAGGTTTATATTTTTTAAAAAATGTTTTATTCATTAAATTAAACATAACAAAAACCAGTTAAAATTCATTTGAATTTGATTAACGTGTTTTTTTCAAATAAATTTTATTAATTAAATAAAACTTTTTTTTAAAAAAAGCTAATTAATTATTAAGATTAAGTGCTTTTTATGAAAAGAATTCTTTATTAGCAATGGAAATTTTTTGGATAAAAATGCAAACAAGTTTTTGTCAGGCTGTCACTAAATTCTTGTCGATTATGAAATTTACAAATTCAACCTGCATAGCGCGTGCTGGCTTTCTATTCTAAAAATCACCCAATGGACTAAAGGACCCAGTGATCCAATTATTGGTTGAGTACCAAACTATAGCAAAATCGTTATTCAAATTATCTTCGCACAAATGTTGTTTGACCATAAACAATCATTTGGTCACCAAATGATCGGTCACTGGTTTTCTCTAGGTCAAAATGCAGTATCAATAATTGCCATATCACGAACAATATTGGTCACAAGATGTTTATATTTACAAAAAGCAAAATTGTTAATAAATCAATAGTTCTCAGCGGGGGATATTGGGGATTCAAGTCAACCTTGATTAACAAATGCTGACAATAAATTATAAGTGTTGATTAGCTGATGAAACACACACACACACACAGGTTTGCATATAACTTGCCGTACAATTGCTTTGTTAGCTGGCTACTGGATTACACCGGCACCCCAAGCAACATAAATCTTCTACACAAACCAGTTTAATTGAACCAAATTTAGTCTGGAAAGTTGATTCTGTTTGATTGAGAAACTACTTATAAAAGAAGACGATATGTCAAGCCAGGAAGCAGTGTGAAATTATCAACAGAACAGCGCACTAAGTGATTTATATCAAACATAAGTGAGCGTGCAATGTGACAAATAGCACCATAGCATCGTTTTATTCATTCAAATCGTCTGTTGTGAATGTGATTGCAAACAAGATTCTACTAGATGCATTCCAGTTTCCAATTGAATATGCTTCATACTCAGTCTGATAATGAGATTTCCATTGCTTGGTCTAATGTGGCTTATGAAACAAAGGGTTGGTTTGGTGGTGGTAAGGTGATATTGCGGAGAGTGACCGGTCACTGTCGATATGGAACGGTGAATGGATTGCTTGGACCGAGTGGTGCTGGTAAGACAACCCTGTTGAATTGTTTGAATGGCAAACTACAATCGGGATTGAGTTGTCAAAGCTCAATATATCTCAATCATAATGAACCAAAGCAAGCATTGATTCGATTCATCCAACAACACGTTCACGAGACAATGTTCCCTGTGTTGACCGTGCGACAAACACTCGCTTATGCATATCGATTCAAAAACAAACACGCCAACTACAAACATTTCGAGGAACACTTGCAACAAGTCTTGCCACAATTGTTGCTCGATCCTGATATCCTGGAACAACGTTTGCAGGTGTGCAGTGGCGGACAACTGAAACGAATCGCTATTGCCCAAGAGCTCATGTCCGTTGACAAGCCATCGTTTTTGTTTGTTGATGAACCAACCACCGGACTGGACAGTCACTCAGCATATATCGTTATGAAATGCATCAGATTGCTTGCCGAACAACACAGAATCACAGTCCTGGTTTCGTTGCACACGCCCAATTCAGATATAATGAGTCTGTTGGACAAGGTCTACATCCTGGCCAAAGGGGGCGTGTGCATTTACTCTGGACCACCAGGATATTTGCGAGAAAACCTGAAAGAACGAATTGCAGTTGAGTTTGACGAGCAGAAACCACCAATCGAAGAATACCTGAGGATTGCATGCAATGGTGGGTTGGTAATGGGGCATTGAATTGTGATTGGTGATGTTTGTCATTGCATTGCAGGTATCGGGGATGATGGGGTTAGGCAGTTGGCGCAATGGACTTTGGAGAATGAACACAAGCAACTTTTGCACAACATTGGTGCGTTGAAGTTCATGGAGAATGGAATCAAGGTGTACCACAAATCATTCTCAGTCTGCGATTTCCTCATCCAATTCCATCGAATGTTCAATCTGCTCTTCATCCGAGGATTCAAAGAATTCCTGCTAACCTTTGTGTGTTATTCGCTAGTCTTCATATTCTGTCAAACATTCTTCGATGGTGAAATGTTGCAAGCCAACACCTGTAGACCGTTATCTGTTGCCAATTCAAGCAGTGATGAACCCTGTGGTCAGAGCTTCCAGGATCACAAGGACTCTACCATCTACATTGTGTTCCAGTGTGCCGTATTATTCTTTTTGGGTGTTCCAATAACATTTCTCAGTGCAACATTGTTCGGTCCACTTCTCCAAGTGTTTCGCAACGAACATGGGAATGGTATGTCCAATTTGAGTGCTGCTTTCATCAATCAATTGTTTGCATTTGTCCACTAGCTTGGTACAGCATGTCCGTCTTCTACTGGTCATCGACACTAGTTCACCTCATCTACCTGACCATATTCGCGGCACAGATCACTGTGCTGACCTATTTTGTGCACGATCACCGAATCGTCGACAGCGGACAATTCAACTGGATTCGTTTCTCTAGTTTTGCATTATTCTTTTGGATCTTCTCGCTTTATATGCAATCGTTTGGACAATTTTTTAGCTTTGTCTTCATGGACTATGCTCAGGTTCCTATCATTGCCGCCATTGCATTCTACATGACCATGCAAGGATTCGATGGATATTATTTCCCCTTGAAATTTATAACAGATCCGTTGATAAGGATTCAATCCAAGATATTATCAGTTGAAGTCATTTCCAGAGGATTGCTCTACTCCTTTTATGGAATCGATAGATGTGATCCAGATAAGGGAATTTCGTTTACTTTAGATAGGTTTGAAATTGATGCAGATAATGTTTATTGGGAACTGTGGAGAATTGCGCTCAATATTGCTGTGCTCAGAGTGTCCGCAATTCTGTTTTTGGCTGTTAAATTCAGTTGGTCATTCGCCAACAAGACGTTCAAAGAATGCACACACTTGGCCCATATTGATTTTGGTGAGTTTGCCACTCACAATACAACACAGATTGACATTGTCCAGCCAATTAAGTCGAGTGAGCAAGAAGATTTTGAACGATTCTCATCTGGCAAATTCCTGATTGGATGGCGCTCGTTGACGCTGTTTGCAAGCAACTCGGTTTACGAAATGCGAAGTGCCCACAATGTCAATCACGCATCCAAATTGATATTGAGAGATTTGAATGGACAGTTCAGGTTTGGAACAATCAATGCTTTGATGGGCACATCAGGGGCTGGTAAGACTTCGTTATTGAAAGTGCTCAATGGCAGAATGAAGACCAGACTCAGTTCAGAGAGCAAGTTCTATTTGAGCAAATACACGCCCATCACAACTTGTTACATCACTCAACAAGTGTCTGGTCATTTGATGCCAGGGCTGACTGCCAGACAAAGTCTGGTTTATGCTTCGAGGTTGAAGAATGTTGGAGTGGATTGTGGTCAAATCGATCACATCAAGATTGCTGATAACATTTTGACAGAATTGGCCATGGCTGATGCTGGAGACACTTTGGTGACACGTTGTTCGGGTGGCGAACAAAAGAGATTGGCACTGGGTCTGGAGCTGACTTCGTTGCGAATGCCCAACTTGATTTGCATCGACGAGCCAACAAGTGGTTTGGACAGCAACACAGCTCAACTGGTCATTGGCTGTCTGTTTGCATTGGCCAAAAGACACAACCTGACCATTGTCACTACAATTCACCAGCCAAACACCGATGTGTTAAACATGTTCGACGAGGTGTACATTATGGCAAGTGGGGGAGTGTGCATTTACAGCGGACCTCCCACCAAAATTCACCAACATCTCGCACAAGTGGACATTGGGCAAACTGGTCAAGAGAACCGTTTTCCTGTTGAACAGCTAGTCAAATATTCTTGCTTGAAACATTCGGATGAGGCAGTTGAGACTTTGGTAGAGAAAACAACCCCACAAATATTGCAGCACGATGAGCAATTGATGCGAGATACTCAGTTGGTTTTGGACGGCATCCAGCCAAACCGAACTCGATTCTCGTTCAAACCAATCCTGCCACTATTTTCTCGATACCTTCACTACTTGATAGGTCATGGTTGGATTTCATTAAGCTTCTTTTCAATCCTGGTTGTCTTCTTGACATTCACATTGAGCCGATTTAGCAGCAAAATTTTGATCAGCGGATGTCACAGCATCGACGAAGACTTCATCAACTGTACTTCGATAAAAGAAGACGAAATGTCCGAATTAGTTTTGAATTATCACTATCAAATATTCGTTTACAACGTATTCAATCTGCTATTTCAAATGGAATGTTCTATTTCAATGTTTTCACAATTGCCATTGTTTAAAATTCAACATCGAAACGGTAAATATTAATCAATATCATTATTCAATTTAATTATAATTAATCATCACAGGTTGGTACAGCACTGGTGTTTTTTATCTTGTGGTATCGATAATTGAATTCTTGCCAAGGATACCATTGACGATGATATATGTCTATGTGGTGGATAACACACACCAGGTTAGACCGGACATTTACTATTACATGGTTATGGCCGTATTGCTCACTTCACTAGCCACACAAGCATTCGGACACATTTGTGCATTATTGAGCAATGGACGGTTGACCATTTTAATTTACATGCTACCATCTTTGTTTACCGTTTTCTTCATAACAAGCGGAGCATTAACTCCGATACCAGATTTACACTATGCTTATCAATTGATTGCTTACTTTAATTTATATCGGTACCAAAATGAGATTGTATTATTGCTGCAGTATGGATTTGGTCGATGTCGATATAGGGAAATACAGTTGACGTTGTATCTTCTTGGAATCAGTGATGATCACTACTTTTACACTTGCATCTATCGAATAATCACTCTGGCACTGTTGTATCGATGTTTGGCAATCATCATAATTTACTTTAAATTCAATCCATTTCGAAACTATCGAGAACGTGCACAACGAATAAGGGATCACCATAAATCACTGACACGCACCAACACAATCATTCCCGGATTGTCTTGCCACCAAGAATTCACCATCAAACAAATTCAAATTTAAAATTTTGAGCTTGATTCATCACTGGGGACTGCACTCAGAAAAATGAAAGCTTTCGCCACAGCACTGTGAAAGTTAGAAAATGCGGCGCTCCACACAGCAGACACACTTATGGGTTATAAAACGCTTTCCAT
>JAOWBP010051290.1:0-16002 GCA_028571105.1 Tragopan temminckii | reverse complement strand
AGAAGAGAAGAGAAGAGAAGAGAAGAGAAGAGAAGAGAAGAGAAGAGAAGAGAAGAGAAGAGAAGAGAAAAGGAGAAAAAAAGAGAAAGAGGAGAAAGGAAAAGAAAGAAAAAGGAAAAAGGAAAAGAAATAAAAAAGAAAAAGAAAAAAAAGGGAAATAGTATCTATAAAAAAACTTTAAAATAGTCATAAAAGGAAAAAAGAAATGGCTCATTTTTCTTCATATCCTTTGGAAGAGAAGACCACAAAGTAGAAAAGTAGTTAAGTTGCAGGAAATTAAATTTAAATTAGACATTAGGAAGTTAGGCACATGGAAAGGCAACACAGAGAGACTATAGAATCTTCTTCATGAGCAGTATCAAAGATTAATTTAGTTAAACGTCATTCTGAGATGGGATATATTTAATCCTGCCACAGGGCACAGAATTGGATAAATGACTTCTTCAGGGGTCATTCTGGCCATGAAAGAAGGTGGATGACAAGTTCAACATGCCCATGGTTGTAATGGAGACAAACAGTGGTGGTCCAACATAGAGTGTTGGTGGCTTTTTGCTTGCAAGCTAGATGGTGGACAGAGGATTACAGGAACATGATGTTGTAACACTTGGAGTGCATGTAGATGCACTGTTAAGTGTGGTAGATATTGAGGGGTATCTTAATTTAAAAAAATAAATAAATAAATAAAATTGATCTCATAAATGCAAGTTTTAAGGACATTAATCACTGTGAAAGTTCTCAAACCAATAGTTATAAGTCTACATTTTGTGATTTTTATGGGAATGTTACTGTGTTTATATCCACAATAAGGCATCTTCTGCCAAAATATTTTATTACTTTTTCTGTTGTTATTATGTTTTAATATACACAAAGCCAGTCTGTCAGTAACACTGTACAGACTTATGAAGAATGCACTTCTATATCTGAACTCTTTCTCCATTTTCTTTCAAAGTAAAGTCAATTTCACATCTGTGTGTGAGAAACAATATGTCAGGAACAAGAGGTGCCCACAAATAAACCTGAAAAGCCAACGGTCAGATCCCTTGGTGCAAAAGAAGCAAAGGGTGTGCGTTTATCTGTGTAAAAAGAGTGTTAAATTAGAGAAACAGGAGTTTCAGAGTCAGATGAGATTGAGTTGCCCTGGAAATTGTTTAAAATAAACATGAGAAGACCATTGGGAACTGTGAGTGTTGTGAATTAATAAAAAACACCCACCTTGCAACCTTCCTACAGACCTCCAGTGCCTCAAGAGAAATGCTGCTTCCCTTAGATCTGTCTCATCTCTGAAGCTCAGATAAATTGTTCCAACTCTCTGTGCATTGCAACCCAAATGTCAAAGGAGGGAATCAGAGAAACTTCTGTGTCTCAGAGTCAGATCAATGTGCTTTCTCCTCTACATCACTAAACCACAGTATGTCAGCAAGGCAGACAGTAATCACAGTCAGAAGCAATGTATTCACACTAACAAATAAATGGTTTGCAGCATTTGTAATGTCTGAATAGTGTGTTGCTTTGTACTCCAGTCAGGTGGCCCACATGAAAAAGAGTGATATGTGGCTCTTCCTGACAGACAGATGACTTTTACTGCTTATTGTCTTTCTGTGATTTAAAATTTATTTTCATTTAAAAGATAAAGAAGGAGCTTCTCCTTTTTCCTTTTTTTTTTCACCCATTTTATGCATCACCACAATTAGCTGTTCTCTTTTTAACAGATTATTAGGGGGTCCGTCAAAAATAATCTGTGCCTTGAATGGCTCTTGAATGATAATGCCTATCACTTCTGAAAAGATGTTTCTAATGAAGGCAATTTGCTTCTTTTTCAGTTGATTTCATAGGTGGATTTGACTCTTACGGCTATCAAGGCCCACAGAAGACATCTCATTTACAGCTACAGCCCATGTATATGTAAGTACTCAACTTCTGAGATGTTCTGCGGTGGCAGGCTGATATTAAAGGATCATTAAAGTGAAAGATGACATCACTTAAAAATTCAGAATAGGCAGAAGCCTTTTTGCTCAACTGAATTCAAGCTACACTTAAGCACCAGCATTACTCTTCTGCTGGATGATAATGATTTCTTATGCAGGATACAAAGTGTCACTGTTGTTTAAATAACACTGAGCTCTCACCTGATTTTACCTCATTTCCATTCATGCAGATTCCACTCCAAGGCAGTACAAATTTCATTTAGTAGGAACTAGTCAGCTGACAAAACTTGGATGCCAAAAGTGGACGCATTCAGTATTAGTCTCTACTAATACAGATATCTGTTCACTGAAGCACGTCTGTGCCTCATTTCCAGACTCTACATTAAATTATAATAATAAAAGAAAAAAATAGCAACATATTGTTTTTAAAAATAGATTGAATAGAAAGGGTATTTTATCTATCCAGTGAGAGTGAGAACTTCATCCTGCCTAGAAATGCAGCCAAATACATAAATCTCAGCACACAGACTCAACTGGAGTACATTCACACTGGAACTTACACACAGCCATAGACCAAGCCAGAAATAATAATCTCCAAATATTTCTGGATGCTCACTGCAATTCAAAACAGCCCTGACTGCCTAGATAAATTGTACCTCACTGCTGCAGCCTTTTGAATTGTTTTATTTACCATCACCAGCCGACATGACAAAAGTAGAGTAAGCAACAGCTCACACAAGGGAGTAGCATTTAATTTTTTCCTTTGTTACTCTTTTGACCATTTCTTTTGAGGAAAAAAACCTAACTACAGGAAAACAGTATCTATCCCAACACACACTCCCTACACCCTTGAATATAATTTCATTTCTTGTGATTAGTGGACTAAGTCTGCTGGTGGTTTAGTAGCTTTATGCGTGGAACTGGCATTTATTCCTTTATCAGCAGTACAATCAATTCTGTGGTAGTGCTTAGGATTGAGCCCTATGGGAGCTTTGCTAGGAGCTTTTTAAAAATCTCAAATTACAATAGTACGTATCTCCAATGCCCTCTTAACTTCAGCTTTCCATCTGTCTGTGCTCAAGTGAAGATTTTTCACCTGCACTTTTGGCGCAGTGCTGTGCATTTAGAAAATGTTATTTCCTTCCTAGTATTATGTGTGGCTCATAGGTGCTTAGAACAATTCTAATCCTATTTCTTTCTCAGTATACCATAGCTTGCATCAACATATGGAGCCCTCTAGCTGAGATATTATCCCATTCTCTTTATGATCTCAGTGTTTCTTCCAGAACAGCAGATTACATTTACTAGCATCTTCATACTGACAGGAAAGAAAACTAGACCCACTGAAAAAAAGAAGGTGATATTTTTACACTTTTAGCTGAGATAGAGATGTATGATGAATCCATGTAAACTATGTTCTGCCTTATTTCAATCTGCATTCTTGCTGTAGCGTAGGTGATTTTGGTGTCTTAACTGAGAGACAGAAATCAGTATGTAAGTTGACATTTTGTCCAATCAACCCACAAAAGTATTGCCATGTCCCAGCAGCAGTCAAACAAAGACACTTCATGTTTCCCTCTGACTATATGGTATCTGACAAGGTCCTCTAGAATTGCTGCAGCTTGTTCTTAAGAAGCTTTTACAGCATTTAGGAATACCTTTTTGTTGTTTACAGCTGAGGCATGCTAGGAGTGCATGCATATGTATTTGCACTGCAGTTGCTCCATAAATGTAGGCAGGCCATTAGGCAGTTGAGTGACAAATTTGAATGTCAAATTAATCAAGCTGTCGTTTGATCTGCTTGTAGCACTATTTACAGCAATAATATATACTGGAAGTCAAAACAAACTGATATGATAACAGCAGGCTATAGAAAGATGTTTTAAAGCGTTATTTGTTGAGAGGAAGGATTGGGTTCCTTAGGGATTCTTATGGATATTGACCACAAAAGAATATTAGCATTAATCTCTGTAGTATTCAAGGAGAAGAAAAATACGTAGAAGACCTTACTCTCTAGGTGAAGTCACCTGCACCTTACAGTGCTCAGCATTCCTTGGGAATGAGTAAGGTAAGAATAATTTGACATAGAAAAGCAAAGGACAGAATAGGGAAGATCTCTGCTTTATGTATGCTGCTGCTGTACTCTCATGAAGTCATAAGGATATAATCGTATCCATTCAGGTTACAACTATTCCCATATATATCCATATAGCTATGTACGTATAACAATTTCCATGATTTTATCAACTGCTAGAAAAGATTGTTGAATCCACAGACAGCGGAGAATATATTAAACTTTATCTCAATTCCTGCAAGAGACCAAGAAAATGTAGACAACTTGCTGCCTCCTTTATGTGCTTTACTGTTCAGGCTTACAGTGAGTGCAACTAGTGAAGAGAAATCAGAGATAGATGGTTTATTTTACATATTCTGGCTACTGTCAAAAGCACAGTAACACTTCTTTTTTTTTAATGTGTGGTAGAGTAGAACATATTGGCCAGCATGTCAGGCATGTGATAGAAATGAAAGAAAAAAAATGACCTCAGTTTTGGAGGACTCAGCAGAAGAATATCAGCTTGTAATGATGATGAGGTTCTGACAAAATGCAAATTTTAACATGTATTTCAGTAATAAGTATAAAAACATCCCTCATTATTTACTAAATCATTTCATATGCAGAAACAATACAAAAGTGTTCATAATTGTGTGGTAGCTGTCAGTTGTTATCCCCATACTGCTTGCAGACATGAATTGATTTAGTAGATTACGATGACAGAATTCCATCAACACAAACTTTTGTCTCAATTCAAGCCAGACTGATTTACATCCAAGTGATTTAAATCAATTTGAAGTGTTTTACGCATGCACGGTTTAATTATTATCCTGAAGGAATGCTGTGTTTAGTAATTGCTAACTGTTAAGACACACTGTTTTGCAACCAGAACTTTCTCCTGTTGTGCTACAGTTAGCACTTCATTTTGTTAATTTGGAGTTTATACTGAACTTACACAAACCTACATGTGCAATTAAATATTTATCACGATTTATTCAGACTCTTCATTTTAACATTTCCGTTCTGTCAGTAGTTATTTAACCGAAGAATTAATACTTCTGTGATTTCAGTCGAGCTCTCACAATAAGAGCATTACAACTCAGTTTACACATGCACGCTACATTCATATAGAGTTTCATCAGTTATGCAAAACTACCATAAATGAATCGGATAGGGAAAAAAATCTTGATTTACAAAAAAGGAAGCACTGTCCATTGATAGCGAATTGAGGTGACTGTCTATGACTACTGTTTCCATAAATTGCCTAGTATTGTTAGATTCAGACTCACCTTGTTTCTTTTCTCTACATTTTAGGCTTTGAATTCCAATTGAAACTTTCCACGTCAGCTCTTGCAATTTCACATTTAATTTAAATCAGTGCTGTTTTTTTTTAAAGAAAAAATCAATTTATACTGCTTTAAATAAAATAGTGATGTTTTGGGGAAGGATTCTTATTGTGACTATTATCTACCCTTATAAATGGCTTTTTTATTATTTAAGTGCCAACAGTGTGCTCTATGCTGTGCAAGCCAAGAAGCCTATGCAGTCCCTTCAAAACGAATATGCATTTTAACGGGACAGAACCACTGCTCGTGTATCTCCATGCAGTGTGGCCACAGCTGATGTCCTAAAAAACAGCTTCCCAGCATTCTGTGCTGGAGATGCCAGTGCTCATCTCCAGACAATGGGACGAGAATACAATAAGATGATGGAAATCAATTGTCAAGAGAGAATTCTGCTCTTGGGAGGTGACCGCGGATGGTGACTAAACACTGTATGCACTGATTCTGCTGCACATGAAAAAAACACAGTTATGATTGTGGAACAAGACTGCACTGCATGATCACAGTAGAGAGAAAGGACAGGAAAGAGATTTTTCTTTCCTTTCTTCATGATAAACTTGCTTGTTCATGAAAAGAAGAAGTGAAGCAAAAAAAAAAAAAAAAAAAAAAAGCATGCATGTCTGATGCTGATTCCTAATGCACTGGAGAAATTGCTCAAAAGCAGCTTAGCCCTGAAGTGAAGCTTGCTTTCCTTGTACTGAGAAGTCTGAGAATTCTTACACTATATATATATATATGTATATATATATATACACATACATGTGTACTATATATACATAGAAACACATAATTATGCACATACAAACCCCTACATATATGCGTGTATACACACACACACACCAGGGCTGCTCTGAAATCAGTGCATCCTATTTTATTATGTTGACCCACAGCACCAGAGGCAGATGTTGGTGTTATGGCAATAGAGGGTGAACCTTCCCAACAATATTACCAGCAAAGCCTTGCCTAGCAACCAACAACATCTTTTCTGCCTCAGGTTGTGAAAGCTTGGGTTTAAACACAGTAGTTGAGGTTGACACTGGCTGTCTGACTATAATTATTTACTCCTGCTTGAAGTATGATTTTGAATGGTTTACTAAACCTGTGCTGACTTCTCTGAATGTATTCCAAAGGAAACCAAGTGATCACGTGAGCAAGCACCTTTTCCTTTCTGTCCTCTCCTACCTGTGCACAGCTGAGCTGTTACTGATTAGTGGCTTACACTGGCTTGCAAAAAGGCACCAGAGCTGCAGGGCAGTAATCAGGAATGTTTCTGGTGGATTATATGCATCTTTGTTTCCCTGTCTTTCTCCTAGGTCAAAGTGAAAACGGGGACTGCTCAAGGTGGGCTGGAGGACCTGTCAAAGAAAATGTTTTGGGATTGCCCTCTGGTTCTTCAAAGAGCAAAAAAATTCAAGTTTTTGTGCTAAAAAAAAAAAAAAAGGCTGATTGAACAATGAGACAAAATACAACAGACACATTCAGCCTCTCTTTCTAACAGGTACTAAGGGAGATGCCCCAGACCTCCTTCCTGCTTCCCAGCACCACAGGGCCAGAGCAGAAGCGCTGGTGCTTCCCTCTGGCTCCTCTGGACTGCAGCCTGGACCACCAGTGGGGCCCATCTGAATTAAGACATGAACCAAGCCAATTCAGTGCTTTTGGAGCCCCCTCCGCACTCCTGGCCGAATTCAGTCTCTGTAGTCAACACAAGGCTAAGAATACTGGGATGACCTTGGAACAGAAGTCAATAGACAGCACGTTGTTTGCCCTGAAGGCTGTACAGTTCATACTTGCCTTAACCGAACTGCATTGCACATCAGAGAAACTCAGTGCAAGCTTTCTGAAGTAACGTCCTTTAGGCTCAACACGCTGTCATTAATTCTGAACAATTTCTAAGTCAGTAGTTTTCTTTGTTTTATTTTGTTTTCATGTCAGGGAATAAGGCTCTGTTGCTCCGTGGCTCCAGAGTGACCAAGTAGAAAACTGCCAGCTGTCAGAAAGTGCTTTACTTTTGAGGCTCCACAGTGGTCAAGAAACAAACCATTTATAATGATTAAAAAAAAAAGAAAAGAAAAAAAAAAAGAAATAAGATCTTTTGGGGGGTCAAGGAGGGGGAAGGGGTAACATAAACTAATGATTGAACCTACTGGAAATAAGCGACATAAACAGTGCTTCTTAATCCCGCTGTTTTTGTTTATCGCACTTTAAGTGCTTTTATAGCTATCTCTAAATGTCTTTTACTAACTACAGAGACATCTGCAGATTTCTATCAACAAAGGCCAACTGAATATGTACTAGCTATGTTTACTCTTTTATATCTAATTTCAACTGAAAATTCTCTGTAAGTGAGCTTTTTTTTCTAATCGCACCATAAGGGATCTATATATTTTATTTTTTGGTTTTGGTTGGGGAGGGAGGGAAGGGACTAGCTGAGTTGAAGAAATATTGAAGACCTTTTTGTGGTATATTTGGGGGATCTGTTGTGTGTTAGAATGTGTATTTTATCTTCCTGTATTATTGTGGCTGAAAAAAAACTGTGCTGTTACGTAGTTGGCAACAAGATGCCTTTGGGAATTTTGCTAGTAGGTCAATGTGTATATGAAATACTCTGAACTCCTAGGAACATATGTTTTGTTCTAAATCTGATCTGTATTTTCAAGCACTTAGGTGGCTTTCATTAGGAGAAACCAATGTTTTACTCAGGCTTTTCAGGATCTTGAATTGTCATTGTTTCTTTGCTCAGACCCTGCACAGGCAAATACACACATCTACCACACCTGTGGTGGCCACATAAGTTTTGAGGGCAAGGGGGAAGGTCAGCGCATGGAAGCGCTCGAGCTGCCCTCAAATGAGTGACTTTTCCTCATTCACCAAACCCTGGTGCCCACGTGGCTTCTGAGCTCCCACAGCCCATGCACAAACTCAACGCATCCATCCCTATACAAATCAATGCCCTTTGCGTGTCTGCATGGATGTAAAGTGTCACAAATCATGACTCTGGACAATGACAGAGGAGCAGGCATTCACCAGTGAAGATAAGATACGGGACACGTTCAGGAACTATACTTACATTTATTCAGTGAAATATATATATATATTTATGTACGTATGTGTGTGTGTGTGTATGAATATATAATACACAGGAATAACTATTGAGAGGGGCTGCATAATCCTGGGACTGTCTGGTGCACGGGGCCAGAGCTCCAGGTCCTGTTCATTATTTTCTGCATGAATTAGGCAAGTCGCTTAAGCCTGATCCAGTAGAACATTCAATGCTGTTTTGGATCTCAAGTTCAATTTTTCAGACTTGGGTACCTGAAATTCTGAGCTCATTCTGGGTGGAGCTGCTTTCCAGTCCCTGGGAAATCATGCAATTTCCAAGTGCCAGGCTGAAATTTCCTATAAGCTGAAAATTTTTGAAAGTTTTATGTAATGTTTAATGTAGCAGATGTATAATATTAAACACAATGTAGAAGTTTAAATGGAATGAAAATGTCATAACAGGGTGTTTTAGCTTTCCCTGTATAGCAGTTAATCAAAATCATGTTTCTATAAAAACCATTTTCTTAATATGGAAAGAAACCAGTTTAAGCACTTAACTGATGATCCAATTTTGAGCAGATAATTTTTCATACCTTTCAGTGATTTCCCACAGAATGGCAACTACAGGTAGTTAGCAATTTTAGAAGTCAGAAAATTTAATGAAGCATCTACAAGTAGTTTGTGGGCCTAATTTTAATTAAAAAAAAAAGGCCTTAATTTCTCTGTCTTGATCTTCCCATCTATACAAAGGGAATAACATCTGCCTCACGTGTTTTGTGTGAGGTTTGAATTGTTTATGTTTGTAAAGTGCTTAGGAAGTAGGAAGAACATTTAATGATTAAGTATTACAATGGTAACTGCTTGTTCATATATTACATATAGAGTAGATATACACACACTCACACATGGATTACAGATATATATATACATATATGCCTATATGAAGTTGATATTCATAACCTTGCTTAAGTTGCAGTTAGAACACCACCATCAAAAGGAAATTAGGACTGTTGACTACTAAACTAAATGATTAGTGGACAGATCTCTTCTGGAAGCAGTTTAGAGCACAGTAATGTGAGAATATCTGGATAACAATTTTGATTTGTACAGCTGTATCCTCCTCAAAATCCAGTAAAGAATGTTATTTTTCTAGGCTGGGCTTTTGTTATAAACTTAAATATTCAGAACGCAAGAGATACAATCCAAATGTGTCTTTTTTTTTCTTTTCTTTTTGGCATTTGTTAATTCTGAATGTATTTTTAACAAAAGTGATTTTTTTGACTTACTAGTGTAATTTGCATTTAAAACAATAAATGGAAAAAATATAGGTTTCCAAGCTATTCATGGCCCCTTGCTGCTATTCACAACTTACAGGAAACTTAGAATTACAGTTGCCAGCTGAGCAACAATGCAGGGTAAAGAATCCTATTACATTTACATGATGACAATCCTGATCTGTGCAGTGCATGGATGTGACAGCACTGAATAGAAATTGCCAGGTCATGACACCATTTTAATGCAGCCATAGGTAGCAAGAATTTTCATTATCACTGACACTAAAAGGTTTCTTTTACAAGGCTGACTGCAATAGACTCTTCCCTTAGAAAGCGTCTTTTTTTTGCCCACTCATTGTGAATTTTAAGCATATGATAGGTTTACAGTTGCCAACAGTGTTAAATACGGCAGAAGTAAAACGTGTTAAGAGGGAGCTATGTAACAATATTTCCGTTGCATTCATTTTCCTTTATATGCTATTCCTTGTCTCTACACTGAAATGAAGAAATCCTGTCTTAGGTAATACCTTTATAGAGCTCTTGTATGTTGACAGCTTGCCTAAGGGGCTTTAATGAGGGACCATATACATTTCAAGATATGTGATTGTGTTCTCTTCATACTATTCCTTAGTAAGAGAGTTCATTAATTGTTGCCTGTAGGGTTTTTTTATGCTGTAATTGTAGTGAAATTGGTACTTTTCAGTCAGGTAAAGAGAAAATGGTTGTGCTCCACTTGCTCAATTTAAGTACTGTTTGCAATACTCAGGAGCCATACAACATTTTGAAAAAGGCTGGTGCAATATGTATTGATTCCTGAATGTCTCTGGATAGGAATGGCTGCTAACTCAGTCTCTGAAGGTTTTTTAGCCATTTGCACTCTCACCTTCCATTTGAGTACATTGACAGCAGGCAAAACAAAGCTACATACAGCACAAGTCCTTTCAGCATTTAATACTTTTATTTTCAGTTCTGTTTTCTTTTGAATGCAATTATTCAGAGCTTGTCTCTGAGTAAATCTCATCCAAATCCAAATCTGAATTTCCAACCAACGGCAGAAAGCCCCCACAAATAGGCTACATATGTTTCTTTTTTTCATTTTCTTTCTTTCTTTTACTTTCTTATTTGCTCCAAGAATTCTCTTCAACTTACCTGAGATCAAACAGGTAAACTGAGTTTTTTTTCTAGCTAATGTAAATCTGGCTTCTTTATAGTGCATATGGATTGGAGACAACCGCTAAAGGTAAATGAGATTTTCTTAAAGAACCAATACATATGAGTATTGCAGAAGGTATTGTGTCCACTGTTCCTTTGGGAACGATGCGGATCAGTTGTCATGCTAATCAATCCGCTCCAAGCTAAGTGCAATAATAAATGTAATTACCATATATAAAATAAACTGCCCTTTAGACTACAGTTGCTCATTCCCATAAAGAAGTAGCACAACACCAAATGAGTCAATGAAAAACGTTTCCTTCTTTTATTGTCTATCACACTTCATCCCCCATGGATCACAGAAATTGTCTCCCTTTGGTCTTGTGACCTGACAAGTGCCTCTGTTGAGACCTTCACCAGGAGAAACAATTGTGGTCAGCTGGATCTATAACCTTCTCTCCTGATGGGAGAGGAGGAAGGATATTGTACCAAATGCAGTGCTTTGAGTAGTGTCATGCATGCATTTGTTATTCATCTTCCTCCACAAGTACAAAAGAGGTCTCTCAAAATGCTATTTTCCTTTATCTCAGAAACCAGGACAGATAGTCCTTTACAAGGTGCTTCCAAATTCTGTTGACATCAGTAAAGAGTTTTTTCTTTAAGTATAATTAAAGCACATTTTTTTCTGTTCTCTCTTAAGTAGAAGACAGCTCTCAAAATTTCCAAAAGCCTTGGGATTAAATATTTTGAGCAGACTGTGAAACTTGAAAATTCAAAAAATTACTTGGGGCCATCTCTGTCTCAAAATGAAATCACCAGGACAAAGGCAAGACTTTCTACATTCACCAGTTAATAAGGATCTTCACTATCATCTCTTACCTATCTACTTCCCCAGCATTGTCTTCATTCTGCTGGCAAATAAGTCATATGGAGCTAAACATGGAAAAGTGTTAATTTATACTCTTCAACAGTCTGCTGTACTCCCATGCATTCCAGAGTCACCCTTACCTGATAATAGTCCTCTCTTTTTTTTTCCCTGTCACCATCTTCCTGACCCTTTCTTACTCCTGCTCTGCCTGAATACATCTACAAATCTCCTACTTAAAATACATACTGCTCTTTGTCATATCCATTGTTTCAAATTCTCCTTATGATGACAGTGATTGCAGTAATGGAGGATGATGTCATTGAGGTTATGTACAAAACTGAAAGAACGAGAAGCTTAAAGGTTACATATGTCCTCCAAAGGCCCAAGATATAGTGAGACACTTTATACAGCTATAAAGGTTGACAGTGTTACAGATGCCATGAGATTCAACTGGCCTTAGTAAGAATCATTTTCAAATGTGCAATTGCATTTGCTGAAACTATAGTTCAGTTGGTACAGAGTCATCAATACCTGGAGTTACACAAGATACAGGTGAAATAGAAGCAGATTTGTAGAAAATGTGTTTATGAACATTTTGACCAAATCAAACTTGAATTTCAGTCTCTTTGAATTTGACTCAGGTTTTTTTCCTCTTGCAAATATTTGGATGGTTGATTTCTGTGCATGCAGGTGTTCAGAAATGAACTCTTTGTTCCTACGGGGACGTGTAAGTGTGTGCAGTTACACTGATTTATGTGAGGTTCTCAGTATTCATGCATCTATGTGCATTTGTGCTAAACGTTGGCTCATTTCTCTCTGCAATATACATACATAAATATTATCTGAGTATATTTCACAGTGGAGAAACAAAACCATATAAATAGTGTCTCATCTTTTCTACTTTTAACTTCTTCTGCCCTTCCTCTCAAAGGACGCAATGCCGAGTGTTAATTTTTCAGATGGGCAATCTTTATTTAGAAAATTACATTTCCTTATACTTACATTCCTGTGTATGAGCATGATGCAATGTACGAACATAGTAAATAACGTGGTCCCTTCTGCAAGGAGCTTGTATATTAAATAAAATAAATGAGATCATTTCAATTAAAAATAAAAAAGGAAAAAAGGAAAATATTAACCCAATGATCTCACAGTCCCACTCAGAAGTTAAAATTTGATGAAAAAAAAATAGTGCCAAACAACTCTAGGAAAAATAACAGGGCAGGAAAACAAACAAACAAACAAACAAACAAAACCAACAAAAAACCACCCATGATTTACAATTATAATGTTATGTGGCTACTTTAAGTACATGCATATGAAAATAGGGTAAAAAAAATTAGCCAATTATATCTCACTAGAATATCCAATTAACTTATGATAGTTCCGTATAGATATATTACATGAAATACTACATTTTAGAGGCACTTAAAGCAGTAGCTATGGAAGAACAGCATTGAAGTAACTGTAAATTGATGCCATCACAAAAGGTTGATGGATTGATTCAATTAATCAGTAAGTCATTTCTAAGAGTTCTGCAGGGATTTATTTACCAAACACTTACATTGTTTATTTTCCTCTCTGGAGGGTATGTATACTATCATTTTTCTTCATTATTATTCTCATTTCATTCATCAATTTCTGACAAATATTTTCATGCCAATATGTGGCACGTTGCACGTGTAAATTGCCTACATTCACTGATTTAAAGCAATATACTCAGAGCTACCAGCAGCCAAAAAGTTTTGTTTTATTTCCCTCAGGTCCCAGGAAACTATTCATCTATAATCACCATCAAGACATGTTTCCTGTTTGAATTTTTTCTTTCATTTTTCTCCAAATGACAGGGATGTAAGGTCTTGTCTAGCACGACATGTGGGCACCTGCTTAAACTTCAGACAGAAATTTAACGCAAAAAATATTTCGAACACTGTTGACACTGTCATATAAATATTGGTTTAACCTTATATTTTATAGTTCAAATCCAGGAAAACAACACAAGAATCATTTGAAGAATTTCAGCAGTAGCATTATGTTTTCCACAGGATTTGACTGATCTTAGTTTTAAGTATTATCACAGTATGTCTTTCAAAAGAAATGCATGGAAATGGACAAGTGAGATCAAATTACATACTATGAAATTGCAGATGCTGGGCAGGACAGAAGTCTGGGGCAGTCCACACTGTCTGAGGATGTTCTCCAGTGGATTCAGAAAATTCCCACTGTGTAGTAGATTGGGATCAACAACAGAGGGGTGGTGGCAGCAAAATTGAAAGTACCTCATCTAAAATACTAAGTTGCTGGCAGAGTGAAATCCCTGTATGGGTCTAATTGCAGCTGGACTGCAGATAAACAGTTTAAGATGTTAGGGGAAATTGTGTCAATACTATCAAGGGACTAACCCCTATACCATATACCCTTGACTGACTTAAAGGAGTAATGGTGCCTGTATGGCATGAGTGATGATGTAATGCTGTTGTATCTGCAAAAATAATTTGTGATTGAGAAAGGCAGCACGTGGTCACATTGTAGGTGGTGGTAACACACAGGCAATGATCTCAGACATCCATATAACATATAGCCAGCATTATTCATCTGTATATTTCCATTTTCCTCTGCCCACCTGTTTTCTTCTGTTGGGATTGTTTCCAGTAATGCAGATACTCATGAGAATTCATGTTATTAGATATTTTATTATTACTACTTTTGCATCAACAGTAAAAAACGATTTTCTTTTTCCTATCGGATTTGAAATTATGCTTATTTAAGTAAAATGAGCTGCACTCATAGATACAAAATATTTAGCTCTATCCACAGGTCTGTTTGTAAAGGACAGATGGAGCCAGATACTTCATAGTGGCGACCAGCGTGAGTGCGATAGGCAACAGGCACAAACTGACATACAAGCAATTTTTAATAAACATATAACTTATTTACTGTGAAGCACTGGAAGCCCAGAGAGGGTACAGAGTCTTTTCCTCAGAGATCTTCAGATCCTGTCCATGGTCCTGGGCAACCTGCTCTCGGTCTTTCTCCCTGTGCAGGTGACCTCCAGAAGTTCCTGCCATCCTCAGCCATTCTGTCACCCTCACCTCTCATTTAAGCTATATTTGTTTCCCTCTAAAAACATCCCCAGTGTCTACAGACAATGAGAAAATTTTGCTCGCTGTCTTGGGGTAGACTCAGAATTAACCTCTGTTAATAGTGATCTCCATTAAGATCATTAGGAATTTTGCTGTTTGTTTCAGTGAGATCACATCTCACTCTTCACGATTAAGGTGCCTGAGTATTTGCTTTTCTTGAAAAACAAACATCCACAGCAATTACCTCCAATAACTTTTAAATAGCTGTACAAAATACCTGGGTTCTTTTTTTTTGACTTTCATGTTCAGCATTTATGAAATGCATGGTATGGTGATCAAAAATATATCTATAGCCATTTGCACTGACCTTCATGACTCACTCATTATAACATTTGTACCAGTAACATCTTTCTATCATTCCCACTCTTCTGTGCATTTCATTTCATGTGAATAAGTATCACTCCAGAGGATTAGCACCCTGGGAGGCTTTCTTCGAAACACGAGTGCTAAGGAGGAATAAAAAGACATTTGCATAGCTGTTTGGCCCATGTGATAGTGGGAATCTGCTGCATGGACTCTTTTCATTTATAATAAATGTTAAATATCAATTGTAACCTACAACTCTCAATCTAAGTATTTTACATTCTTCTAGCTTCTTGCTCAACTGCACGGTGCTCTTCAGACTTGATAAGTTTTTCATTGAGCAAACTAATTCAACAGCTGGGAAATTTTTGCACATAAGCAGAAAGATAAAGGACAATCTTGAAAGGCTGGTTAATAGTATCCAGTCCTTATGGATATACAACACTTGCTAGAAACATCACTCAGTTTGGAGTTTCTCTTGTTCTGAAGTGCCACTCATTAATTCATGGCCTGAAATATAGTTCCTGACAAAACTCTGTCCACATTAGACCTCCACCCTGACAGCCGCTTCCTTTCCAAGAGATGTGTACAACTCCGTATTTGGCTCAATGAAAGGAAATACAGAAGAAGCTATCCTTTATTCCTCATGCCTTTATTCTCTTAAGCTTGGCTTTCTCAAATCTGGACATATGAGACAGTCTCAGCTCTCATATTGCATTCTGGGTAATTAAACTGAACTGCAGGTGTGCACTAGTGAAAGTTGAGGATCTCTGTATCCCTATGTGCTGTGCCACCTGAGCAGGGCCAGAAGCAAGGATGTACAGGAAGGCCAGGCTGGATGTGGCTCTGGGCAGCCTGGTCTAGCAGTTGGTGACCCTGCACATAGCAGGGGGGTTGAAACT
>JAOWBP010051289.1:0-16006 GCA_028571105.1 Tragopan temminckii | reverse complement strand
CAGTATCAAATGCCTTGCTGAAATCAAGGTAGACTACATCCACTGCTCTCCCCCCATCCACCCAGCCAGAGACAACACCATAGAAGGCTACCAGGTTGGTCAAGCACGACCTCCCCCTGGAGGGGAGTTCGTCTTGCACTGATGACTGTTCATGTGACTAAATATTTAATTTCTAGAAAATGGTAACAGTGGCATATCCTATCTTTATTTACCCAAGTGCTCTTCACCTGAATTTCTCTTCCATGGGTACAGAGAGGTAGGAAAGACATAAACTAGCCTGCTACCACGATGTTGAATTCAGGGTCTCTTCCTACTGAACTCAGGAACACAGAGGCACTGCCTGCCATAAGTAAGGTCCCTGTGTGACAACTGTTCATAGATTTTTCAAACAGACATCAAAGAGCTGAGAAGTTGCTATAAAAATCAATAGAATTATATTTTTAACTTTTTTATGTCTCATGACTCACTTTTCTATCTTAAGCCTTCTGGGATCCCATTTTCCAGCTTATTCTTTACAGCCATGAAGGGAGAATTTTTTTTTTTCCTGCTTAAAAGCTGAGATTTTGATGCATCATATTAATGTAAAGTTTAAAAGCATACGTACTGTTTCTGTGAGAGCTCTACAAATTGCTTAGTTTAATTTAAATCCTCCTTACAAACAAATAACAGTTATAATTCAGTTATAATTCCCCCCCACCCGCTTTTTTTTTTAATTTTAATGAACTCCATTTAGAACTCGCCTTCATTTATAGCTTCCTTGCAAAAACTTGAAAATCAAATCTTCCCTTCCCAACTTTCTCCCCATCTAATGCATATGTAAGCACACTTGTCTGTTTCATCTGTTCTTTGGTATTTGGCCACTCTTGTTACTTTTTTACTTTGACTGAAATGATCAGTAGGCACAGCATAAATTTCTTAGTAGCTAGTAAGAATAAAAAGGAATATGGGTTCTTCAGAGTTATAGTGGTATCTTCCAAATTCATCCAACTTTGTTCACTTTCTCTTACCAAGAACTTCCCTGTTCTCCTTCATGGCACAGTTTTCATTCACATCTGACACATTCAGTACTGCATGGAAGATGCTGACACTCACATCAGTGTTTCATACAAATCGTTTATATTTGTGCATTTGCTTTAACTTATTTAAAGTAATTCCAGGTGACTTATATACGTGCACTTCAACTTCCATGGCACAATCAACAATTCCTGTAAATATATCCTATGTAGAGAAATTCAATACTTGAAGTATGAGGCTTGTAAGCTTTGTAATTATACATTGCAAATCTATGCAGTCTACCTACAAGAATTCCATCCGAAGAGTCCTACAGCCTTCTCTGTCACTGAATTTGTGAGCCTGGGTTCACAGCAGCAATGATATCTTTGCTAAAATGTTTGGATGATTTTACTGAAAAAAGGCAAGAAAGCCTCATTACTACAGTTAGCAACCCCAACAATAGTTGGAGAAAGCAGACTGGCTATCTCAGAGAATACAAAGAATGGCTCTAAAGGGTAAACTTAAATACATTATCAAAATACAAACAAAGGAAAACTGAAATGGAAAGTTACGTAACAAATGTAGAAGGCCTTTTGTTTGTGGAACAAAAATGCTCTCTGAATAAAAATCAATGTGTGGATAGATCAGAAAACCTACAAAATGCTGGTTCTGTTGTTGTCTATATTTTTTGTTGTTTTTGTGGTTTTTTTTTTTAACAATTATGAATGATGGCTCAAGGGAATTTTTGTACGTCAGTTTTCTACTTCCTCATGTTAAATGAAGTGAAACCACTGAGACCTCAGGCAGCTCACTGCATCACCAGGCAAGGATGAAGTTAGTAATTTTCTTTTTTATATGGACAGTAAAAGATACTGCTGTGCCACCATAACTTATAGCTTGTGACAAGGCAAAACTTTGACTTCTGGATTTCTGAGTTGGTTGCAGGAGAAAAGAAAAAAGTCCAGTTTTCCAGTTTATTGGAATCTCGATATATATATTTTAGTATAATGATTTAAAAATGAAGATTAAATTAATAGATTAACACACATTTTCCCATCTAATTTTCTATATTGATTCCAGCATCCCAGGGAAGGCAATCTGAGCCAGTTGCTGCCTAAAAAGGAGAGTTCAGCTGGGGTAATGCTTAGTATTTCCAAAGAGAACTGTTCAAATTTGATAATAAGCAAATAGGACAACATTATTTTTTTTCTATGCTTACACTACAGAAAGAACAATGTAACCCTCTTCATCCTGATGTGACTAAGGACTGGAAGTCTGATGAATAGGAGCAATCATCCAAAAGCACTACTGTCAGTCTAACTTTGCAATTTTGGTTGAAGATCTTTCCTGTAGGCTAAGGCAATACTGAGACTGGGTTAAAGATTTTTGTCTTAGGCTCTTTTTTAGTTTTGTATCAAATGCTATCACTATGGTATCTCTGCACTGCAAGTATAATTTCCTCCTTTTTGACAGGGGTTCCCAGTCAAAATTTACCCCTGTGGAGCTGAAGAAAGCTCTAATAATTTCTTGAGTAAATAATCACAGATAATGTACCCTATTCTAAAAGGAGTACTTTCTGTTTGCCATTGTCCACTATCTGTAAATCTCAGATGTTTATTCATTAGGGTAGCGATTATAAACCCAGTCTTCCCAGGAACAGTCGTAGTCATTAAGCAATGGGGTCTGAATATTTACTATGAATATTTTAAGTATTTTATATTAAGTAGATTAGCTTCACTGACAGGAGATGAGGGATTCATCTTAGAGTATGCTCTTGTGTGATAGCCTGTGCATTCTTGATCTGGTAGAAGATTTTCTGTTGGGAGGATAAGATGTGACTTCAAATCTGTGTTCCAAAGCAAGTGGGAAAAGAAAATAAGACTGCACATTTTGCATGAGTGCTCCATGCACCGGGCTATTGAACATTTGAAATGGGTCACTGGGTTTTGTTCGTGATTCAAGTTGGTAAAGACTTCCTGAAATATTATATAAGGACTTGCTAAGAAGAAAAACACAGCTACAGTTTGTGAATCTTGCTACAGTTTGGACACAGAGGAGTTCATAGTTCTTAGGTCCCTTGCTTGAAAAGGAACATACCAAACAGAAGAAATGATGGCCACTAGGAATTATCCCTTTAAAGGCTCATGCTAAGGCTCCCAGGGCGCTGGCAAGGTTAGGCAGTGCTTGAGCATCCACTTAGATCCACTTAGAATTAGGTGACTACACATGTATTAAGTTAGGAACCCCTGTGAATGAACTCTTCCAGGGTCAAACAATCTCTCTCTGATCCAAAAGACAAGTCATACAAGTTAGACTGTCTCTCACAGTGTTCTCCTGGAGAAGCTGGCAGCCCATGACTTGGATAGGTGTACTCTTTGCTGGGTTAAAAACTGGCTGGACAGACAAGCCCAGAGAGTGTTGTTGAGTGCAGTTAAATACTGCTGGTGGCCAGTCATGAGTGATGTTCGCCAGGGGCCTGTACTGGGGCCAGCCCTGTTTAATATCATTAATGATGATCTGTACTAGAGGATTAAGTGCACCTTCAGTAAGTTTGTAGATGACACCAAGCTGGGGAGAAGTGTTATTCTGCCTGAGGGTAGGAAGGCCCTACAGAGGGATCTGGACAGGCTGGATAGCTGGGCTGAGGCCAATTGTACAAGGCTCAACAAGACCAAGTGCTGGGTCCTGCACTTCAGTCACAACAACCCCAGGCAATGCTACAGGCTTGGGGCAGAGTGGCTGGAAGGCTGTGAGAATGAAAAGGATCTGGGGGTATTAGTCAACAGCCACTTGAACATGAGACAGAAGTGTACCCAGGTGGCCAAGAAAGCCAATGGCATCCTGGCTTATATCAGAAACAGTGCAGCCTTCAGGAGCGGGGAGGTGATTTTTCCTCTGTACTCAGTGAGGCCACATCTCAAGTACTGTGTTCACTTTTGGGCCCCTCGCTACAAGAAAGACATTGAGGCCCTGGAGCGTGTTCAGAGAAGGGCAACAAAGCTGTGAATGGTCTGGAGCACAAGTCCTATTGGGAGTGGCTGATGGAGCTGGGGCTGTTTAGTCTGAAGAAAAGGAGACTCAGGGGAGACATTATAGCTCTCTATAATGACCTGAAAGGACATTGCAGTGAGGTGGGGATTGGCCTCTTCTCCCAGGTAACAGTGATTGGATGAGAAGTAATGGCTTTAATTTGCACCAGGGAAGGTTCAGGTTGCATATTAGGAAAAACTTCTTCTCTGAGAGAGTGGTCAACTACTACAGTGGGTTCCCCAGGGGAGTGGTGGACTGATCCTTTGAATTTTTCAGGAAAGGTATAGGGACATGATGTAGTGGACGTGGTATCGATGGGTCAACAGTTGGAGTTGGTGATCTTAGCAGTCTTTTCCAACCTTTACAATTCTATGAGTGAAAGTCTCAGACACTGCAAAGTCAAATATTTGCTCTTGCATAAATGAGCTCAAAAGGAACAAAATTACACTTGGCCAGTAGTCCAGGGCACATTGTACAGTGCAATGTACAACACAAAGGTATGCAGCTTTTCTGGGTTAATGGACTGTTTTTTTCTCTGCAAATACCAGCAGACATAACCAGACCTAACCATACACAGAGCAGGGCTAGTGCTTCCTGGGACCTTTCATGGTCCTCCCACACACCACATTGTATATGCTCAAGGTTTGTCCTAAGAACACAGTCTGGAGTGGATCCCTACAACTAGATTAATTCATGGAGCCTGTGGCCCTTTTTCTTGGAGCCCTACTGCTATCATGTGGCCAGGAAAGAAGGCAGCTGGGATCATGCAGCTGCCACCATCACTAGAATAATTAATTTAGCCTGGAGCAAGCTCCTGTGTGTCTCCAAGGTGCCCTGGGAAGGAGAGCAACCAGGATTAGCTGACAGACTATCAGAACACTTGAGAGATATCAAATTGATTTAATTCATATGTTGTCTTTTTTTTTCTTTAACAAAGTCCCTGAAAAAAGAAAAAAAAAAAAAAAAAAAAAGAAAAAATGAGAGATTCAGGTCAATGCATGTAAAAGCTTCAAAGGAATCAAGATATTTTTGTCTTAGTTACTAACAGGCATCCTACTGCTGCAAACATATGAGACTTTACAGGTGATGTCTACGCTGATAAATAAAACAGACTAAGGAACCCTAAAGGCAAATGCCGTAATGGCTCCTGGCCATCTGGCTAAACTCACTCTCTTTCTTCCCAAAACAATGTGGTTTAATCTAGCCTGCCCGCTGAGAGCAGCCCCTAACCTGTGGTGTTGTCTGGAACACACCAAGGCGTTGTCTCAGAAAATGTTCTTTGGCACAAGCCTAAACTGTGCCAAGGACAAGTGGTAATACTTAAACACTACAGATACTCATGCATTAGTGCTCCAGCCCCTGTCTTGACCATGCTCCACCTACTGGGGCAGGCAGAGCCACAGAGCACTCTTGGCTTCAATGAACATATTCAGCACCTGCAGCAGGGTATGCAAAACACAGCTATATCCAATTCCAGGGCCAGGAAATGTTGTGCATTAATAGCCCTTAATTTGCCAGCAGCTTTGGAAAGCAGAATTCAACACACGCTACTTATAAAAATGTTTATGACAAAATATTTCTCAGTCAGCAAATATATTTCCTTGGTGCTGAACCTCATCTGCCATGGTTGTGGGAGTTTCTCCAAAACGGGTTCTTTTGTGGAAATACGTTCAATGCCCGTTGTTACTGTTCTCATTAAAACAGCAACCAACAAAATTCATTTTAATGTACAGTTTTTATTCTTATAACTTCAAGGGCAAATGAGTGTCATACATGAAATTCAGAGCTTTTTTAACTTTTCTAACTATAACCAAATATTTTAATATTGAAGCAATGGGTAGCTTTTAGAAATAGCTTGTAAAAGGTGGAAATCCATTCATGACTGCTGATCAAGAGCTCAATATCTTAAGGCAAACAATAGCAACCAAAAAATGGTATGCCTCATGTAGTGTCATAAATTGTGAAGCTCTTCAGAAATGCTCAAAATCTGTATTTTCCTTTATCTGATCAAAGCAAATAATCACTCTAATGGTAATGAAGCCAATGAACAGTAGGTGACATAATGGCAAAACCTACCTCTTCAGTTGTAGAGAATTTATACCAGACATTTTATGTACAAAAATTTGACCTCAGCTGACATGCCAAGCTGTGTACAGTTACACTAGATTCTTGCTGGCAAATGAAAATAGGAAAGGAATTTAGGTTTGGAGTCTTTTCTGTATTGCCTTGGGTGTTCAGTTGATCCTCATTTCTTCCTTCAGAAAGAATCATGTTGGAATATGTTTTGAATTTCATCTTTCCTCATTTTCAGCTTATGCCAATTTATTAAAATCATTATTGAGTTCCAGCCATCATGCTGGTATTATGAAAATTAGTTAGTGAAAGACATTAAATGGAAGCCTATTTCTTTATTAAGATCAGCTACAGCTATAAGATTTGGGTGTGAAATTTAGTGGTGATACATCCGCATATCTTGTAGAAGTGGCATTTTAAAACATTTTTAAACTGTTAAATTCAAAGAAACTTTCCTGCCACGGAGAAGTCTGTCTGTCATGAAAGCAATAAGCCCTAATATAACATCTCTGGCCTTGCCTTCACTCAGTGGGTGGACCCATACAACACTTACGGGAATTCCACATGTGCATCACTTGGAGAAAATAATCTCTGTGATATTTTATCATTATCTTCCTAGGTAGGAATGGCATCAGTTATGCATCCAATACAATGTGCATTACTGTGGCATTAGAGTCATACAAAAAATAAAGATAAGTAAAAATGACAAGTATTTCCAAACGGTTTCTTCTTAAAATAGTAAGAAGGATCAAATGGAAGAGCTTGGAGAGTTCTGTGAGGAGAACATGACGTTGCTGCATATTTTCCTGTAATTACAAAAGATCTAAAACCTAAGCTCATCCTTTCTCCTTTTGGGGAGAGCAGTGATGAGATAATAAAGACCAACCTCTTTATGTAAGCAAGTCACAGATAAGATGCACTCAATTTACCACAAACATCCAGGGAGTGAAAACAAAAGGGAGGAGTTTGTGTTGGGATTGTTTGAGCTCCATGCTTTTTTCATTTGCTTTTTTTTTTTTTTCTTTTTAACAGAGAAAGGTTTCTTTCCCTAATTTTAATATTTCATCAGAAGTATTTGGGTGGGGAAAAGAAGGTTTGTGAGAAACTACTCACAGACATCCTCATGAGAATGCTGATCAGTTAGTTCTGTTCATAACTCACTACTTCCCTACCAAGGGCCGGAAAACACAAGAGGACAGGTAGCACCAGATTTCACTGCTTTCTCAGCCCTTCCCTCTTCTCTAGAAAATTACAGCAGAAAAAAAAAGCAACTAACAACCTTCGGTCTGACAAGCAGATAACTCTGGGCATGTCTGAACTGATATGCGCAGATAACATTGACCAAACCAGCTCCAGAAATTTCCTAGTAGTTCTTGCACAACACAGCACTCAAAGCAATTAGCTGTAGCACACCTATACTTCTTTCAGAATCCAGCCCTGGGATCCCAAATCATGTTCTGTAGATGTATCATCAGCAACCAGAAAAGGAGCAACAAGTGAACAGGATAGGTTTTCATCAGAGGATAATCAAAACAGCAATGTCTACTGTCAAGGTAGGCATCTTGTCACCACTTCCATCTCTCTCCCTAGAATTACATTGTTCTTCTATTTTCACTGTTAGAAGAAATTCTGGGAATAAGTATTCTCCATTTCCATTTAAGTAACAAATACAAGGTGGTAGCTGCAAATACAGCAGGGAGCTCATGCAATTCCTCCCTGTGAGCGAAGATATGTTCTTCCAAGCACCACAGTTCTGGTAACATGCTTTGAACTCCGTGCACAAATTTACTTCTATTGACACTGATACTCAGATCATGCTTGGCTTCAGCAGACAATGAAAAATATTATAGGTCCACAAAAATGATCCAAGGGATGGAACACCATACTTACAAAGACAGCCTGAGAGAGCTGGAGTCGTTCAGCCTGGAGAATAGAAGGCTCCAGGGTAGCAGCCTTGAGGGGAGCTATAAGAAAAAAGAGGACAGACTCCTTAGCAGGGCCTGTTGTGATAGGACACAAGGAAATGGTTTCAAACTAAAAAAGAGGAGATTTACATCAGATATATGGAAGAAGTTTTTTACAATAAAGGTGGTGAGGCACTGGGGCTCAGAGCCCCATCCAGCCTGATCTTGAATGTCTCCAGGAATGGGGCATCCACCACATCTCTGTGCAAGCTGATGTAACTGTAGTTGTCCCTGTTCATTGCAGGGGAGTTAGACTAGATGACCTTTAAAGCTCCCTTCCAACTCAGTTCTATGATTCTGTGAAATGGAAAGAACAAACAGTAAATTGTGGCAAGCTGCAGTGAACTCAGCTCTTCAGCTGTACAGTAGAACACACAGAATACACTGAGGGCTGTCTTTTCCTGATACAGACGAGAATCAGGAACCCTCTCTGCATTGCCACACTGGCAAGCATTGGTAGTAAAGTCACCACCTTTTTGTTATCAGTCAGACCTTTTATGGACTGTGTCCACAAAGACGATGATAGATTTGTGCTTTTAGAGCTGCTCTCAGACTGGATCCCTTTCTTCCCTGACTTCCAGAGCAGCAGAGTGATGTGAGAAGCAACAAGTTTAATAGGACCTGGAAAGACTCTAGAGCAACCTTCTCGGTAACATCTTACAACCATGGTGTTGGCCCCAAGCCATGAATGACTAAAACTTCTGGAGGCTTTCAGATAGTGTCAGGAAAATTCATGCCTTTTGCACAAGGGAGCAACTGCTCAAGGTCATGAGGACAGGACAATTCAGTGTTCTTCTGTACTAATACTCAAGGCAGTCAAGTTTTGTGCTTTCAGCTTCTAATTTTGAGAACTCCCACTAAATGTGAGTGTAGACATGTTAAAATGGAGAAGTTCAGAGTTATTTAACACCTCCAGAAAAAAATGTAAGCGTGCAAGTTAGGAAAAGCAGCATTTCAGTATTGATTCCATCTAGCGAGCTGTCATTGCAGCAACTCATGTGGGGATCAGCAAGAGGAGAACAGGAGAGTTACAAGTTCTTTGGGATGCTTCATTTCTGTGTTTATACATCTCCCAGCACATTAGTGAATCACCAGTGCTGCCATGCTACAAATAACAAATAAGAGGAACAGCAGAACTCATACATTTCTATTTCCCTGTGTCATAAACTCATTTATAGACATTTTCAACTCTAAATACGTTAGAAATTACATAAAACAAAAAGTCTTCTTAAAAGCGTGTGACAGTTTTAAGTGCTGGATATTTAGTGGAATAAACAGAGAATAAATGCAGGACCAAGTACACTGACTCAATAAAGTACATTCAAAGCATTGCGCAGATGATGTCTTTTCAAGTCACTGAGATTTTGGAGGTCAAAATGTTAGTTTTGTTCAGAAGTCTTGCTTGTTTCACTGTATGCCAGAATTAATTATTTGCACTATGACAGTATCAGTAGGGAGAAAACTGTATTTATAATGTTTTTGTGGGACCGGGCGCTCTAATTTGCATTTCTAACATAGGTGGTCAGAAGTTATCTAGGACATAACTGTGCATTTAAGCAGTTTCAGTACCTGAATAAAACAGATTTTGCCATCCTGATGGAAAATACAGCTAGCATCAAACAGAAGGGCACAAAAGACCTTCTGAGGGATCAAACTGACTGAGCTGTTGCTCAAGAAAGATGAAATTTAATTGCCATAGTTTTACCACAGACATCCACATAGACACAATTTGTCTCTGGTGTTGCATGATTAAATGATCATTTCTAGTAAAAAGAGTAAATAAATAAATGGCAAAGCATGTGGAGCCAAGGCAAAAATTGTATTTGGTATACCAAGAAAATGTGGCTTTTTATTCTGTACAAAGAATCCATGCATTATGGGGATATTTTTTAATGTGTTTGTTATTGTTCATTACTCATTGGCACAGCGCAATCAGGTAGAAACCCCTGCAGTAGAAACGTTGTCATATGCATGCTCTAAAGGTGGTTTATACAAACAGTGCTTTCTGCAAGAAAAAAAAATGTTCAATTGCTAGTTCTTTGTTTTCCACAGAAATTCAGGTCAGTGAAACTTAGAGTGAAGGATGTCTAAAACAAGAGCAGAATCTGGGCTAACAATCCTTCGAGCACTTATTCTTTAGTGAATTTCTGTGGCCCAAAGATGCTGGAATGACACAAATTTGAATACTTGTGGCTGCCTGTATTCCTCTGGCTTATATGTTGTCACAAAATCTGCAGACTAACAAACTGAGTAACTTTATCAAGAGAAAATCTCCCTGTTCACTTCAGAGGGCTGAAGTCAGGAAGCACACTGCCGGGAGGGCTGGAGAAGGGCACAGCACCAGCAGCATCCACTGGTCATCACAGAGCAGGGACATGGAGAAAGAGATGAAGAAAAAAGGTGGTGAGGGAGAGAATCAAAAATGCAGAATAACTCCTTGCTGCCAAGTTAAGGCGAAATATACTCCAGGGGAGCTGTCTCCCCAGGAAATGAGCACCTCGAGAGCAAGAGCTGTGGCAATATATTGGAGTGAAGAAATGGTCTTACCATGGAAAAGTGTCTTTAGGGGAAGCTGCCACAAGGATCAGTAACTAAATGAACTTTAGCCACTACCCAACTGCAGGCCTACTGTGAATTTGGATCCTCAACCTTCATTGAGTGAAGCCCAGAGTGCAGGAAGACAGACTGACATATGAAGTGCAAATTAAATATTTTTGAAAAACCTAAATGCTAAAACTAAAGTTGAAACAAAAGTTACTTTTATTTAATTTATCTCAAAAGCCTCATTCTTTCTACCAGTGATTTTTTAATTTGCTTATCTGCATTGTATACCACCCTTAAAAAAGAATTTTGGAGGAAGAAGGTAATTCAAGCCTGGGTTTTATGTAACAGAAGTTACAGCAATGTGGTTCAAGAGAGCTCTACTTATAGTACTGTGTGCTTGAACTGGAAAAGAAGAAGAAAAAAAAAAGAAGCTAGGGAGAGACCTCATTGTTCTCTACAACTAGAAGGTTGTAGCAAGGATGGTGTCAATCTCTTTTCTCAGGTGATAAGTGATAGGATGAGGGGAAATGGTCTCAAGTTATGCAGGGAGATTTAGATTGGACTTGAGGAAGAATTTTTTCACAGAGAGGCAGTCAGGCATAGCAATGGGCTGCCTAGGGATGTGATAGGGGCTCCATCCCTGGAGGTATTCAGGACACATGGATGTGACACTAAGGGACATGTTTGGAGGTGGGACTCAGTAGATCAAGCTGATGGTTGGACTTGATGATACCAAAGGTCCTTTCCAATGTAAGTGATTCTATGATTATGTGAATTGCCAGACCAATAATTTTAAATGAGTTTTAATATCTACAACTGTTTTACTGTTGGACTTTATAGAAGTAGTAATAGAACAACTACTCAGAAGCAAACATGATCATCCACTTAGAAAATTAGTTCAAACTGCAGCCGCATATTTTGAAAATGAAGTTAATATTGTTTTTACATGAAAGCTGAAAGTGTAATTTAGGGAAATTAGCCAACAATTTAATGGATTGATCCAAAGATTGTTTTAATTTGCAAATAATCTCTTAAATGTCATGAAATCTCTAAAGCAACATGCAAAGTATTCTGAGTCCAAAAATAATGAGCTATTGATTCTTTTGTTGTGCAATCACTTTGTTGGCTGACAATATACCTTTGGGCCACAATGTATTACATGAGCAAATTAGAGTACCTGACGCTGACAATGAAGAAATGACAGCAAACTTTTTTCTCATTAAAGTCTGGCCTAGAAAAAAAAATGTCAAAACCAACTTTTTTTCCTTCCTCAGATAACTAAATGAATAAATAAATAAAATGGACAAACAAGAAAACACTACACACACAGATGCAAACAAACAAGCATCTTTCCTTCATATACTGTATTTCTGAACAGATATCGGTTATGTTTATCAGTCCTTATAAAAGCTCATAAAATGTGTCCTGAAAATCCAAAAGGTGAATTTCTACTTGTTGTGGTATAACCCAGCAGTTGGCTAAGCACCACACAACCATTCACTCATTCCCCTCCTTCCCAGTGGGATGGAGGAACTGAAAAAAAAAAAAGAAAAAAAGAAAAAAAAAAAAACAAAAAAACAGAACTTGTAGTTTGACATAAAACTGTTCACTAACATAGAGAAAAGGATAAAAATTATGACAAATATATATATACTTATGCATGTATATAACAAGTTATGCACAAGCAATTACCACCAGCTGAGCAATGCCCAGCTAGCTTCCTAAGCAGTGGAAGAGAGAACGATAGCTCCCACCTCTTTCAAAACTCCTTCTGCTTGATGGCATATGGTATAGAATATCCCTTTGGCCAGTTTAAGTTAGTTGTCCTAATTCTGTTCCCTCCCAGCCCCCTGGGCCTTTCTCTGGGAATGGCCTTGGCTCTATACAACACTGCTTAGCAGCAACTATAAACACTAGTGTGTTATCAATATTGTTTTCTCCTAGAATCAAAACATAGAGTCATACCAGACTCTCTGAAGAAAGCAATTCCATTCCAGCTGAAACTAAGACACTACTAAATCTAAACACTCTGCATTTGTGAGCTAGAAATCTGTATTTATCTGTATCTAGGTATATGGCTTTAGAGAATTAGAGGTATTCCTAAATCTATTTTAAAGGTTAAAACTTTTAGAACTAGGTAGCAGAAAAAACTGAAATGACTTATTTGACAAAGTCACCAAGAACTGAAAACTCTCATTCAACTCAAAGTCTTGCACAAATGCTTTGAGAAAAAAAAGTCTTTAAGGTCTGTCTCCAAACATAAGGATTCGCTACCTGGAACAGCCACAAGGAAATACACAGAACACATAGCACTCAGTCCTGAAAGTTAGTAAGTTGGAGTCCAAAGCCAAAGCCGAAGCAATGCATGAAATGTTACATCTTTGTACTTTACTCTGTATCAGCATAGTGCCTGATAGTTTGTTCCACTAAATAAAATGGAAGGACAGTGCTAGCAAAGTGTGCGATAACCATTATTAATGTAGGCAAATCACACAGTCAGTACGGAAATACTGATAGCTGGCAATTCTCCTCTCTGCCCAGTCCTTACAAAGGGCCCAAAATTTGTCCCCTTCAGTCAGTCGACCATAGAGACTAGATTCTCTTCTTCCATACAGCTCAGTTCCTGGTGAAAAGGTAACTGAGTTTACCCCTGCAACTCCTAATAACTCCCACCAAACACATTTCTCCAAGATGTTACTGATGTAAGAATACAGGTTGTCATCAGGGGAACATGAGTGGTAGCACACAAGATAGGGTCTCGATGGAGAGGTCTTATTTTGCTTGTGAGGGGGTGTCTTGCAGCTCTGGTAGGGACTGAGCTGTTTTCCTCTGATACATGATAGCTCATGCAGAAGTAAGATTTGTGAAGGGTTGAATCCTGCTCCCCAAATATTCCTAATCATGTTGCTGGATATAATCTAAGCAGAGCAGTATTTAGGCCTAGATTCACAGATTATGTTCTCTTTTTTAAAAAGAAATGTAATGCAAAATTAAAGAATTATATCTTTTGAAAACATCTGACATAAAAAAAAAAAGATCAAAATTTGTGGGGATGCACAGTGGGACAGATATATTTCCAGGATATAGATTACAAAGTGCTCCAGGTTTCATTTTGATTCATTGCTTGTATTTCTTTAAGGTTTTAAGAGTTTTATTTCCACAGTGTAATTCTCTTATAAGCTCTCTTTGTTCACTGACCAACTAAATGTTAATTATTATAAATGCAATGTGAAATCAATTGTATTCATCCAATGTTGCCAGTTCTTGTACAGTAGTATGAGGAATTTACACATAAAGAAAAATCTTAGAAACTGCTTCAGGCTCCAAATTAGAAAGGATTCCTGTTTGCGTTGGTTATCAAGGGACATTTGGAAAGTCCCCAGTGATCATGGGACATTTCCATATAGCCTGTCACGTTAAGGTGAAAAATTCACAAGGACAGTCTCACCATCTGTCATCAACTTGGTTCAGTGACACAGAGGGTTGCTCTGAAACGGCCAATAGGCCCCATGCATAACAAAGCAGTTTTGCTTTTTTATGTTTTGACTTGGGCTGATAATCTTTCAGAAGGAGGAGCTATGTTTCCCTACTTTTTTTCTTATGTGGTGACCCTTTCAGTGCTGCGTTTTAAAGAAGAATCATCCATTCATTGAGGAAATAAATTTAAAGAACTGTCTCTGTGTTACTATTCTACCTAAACAACTACATTGTAGTCTGAAGGCATTTTATTAACAACATTGTATTTTATGAAAGCTAGTGAAAGCATGCTTTTCTATACTAAAGGGCTTTTCATGAGTGACGTAGTCACTTCATTTAGACTGTAAATCTACATGGTTGTGAATACATTGCCAAGGTTTGTTCCTAACAGTCTTTCATTAAACGGATAATTTAAAAGCAGACGGCAATCTAGCAAGAAAAAAAAAAAAAAAAAAGCCACCTTTCTGCAACTTGACAAAACCACATCAGCCTGTTTGTATAGTAACTCACATAGCAAGGACCACGTCTCATAGCAGAAGTCAAAGATAAACCATTCTTACCATGATGTCAAGCACCACTTAAGACTTGCAAATACAGTTTCCTTAGACAATGCATTCTGCTTCAGCCTCTCAGGTTTATGGTTGACACTCTTACAGCTTTGGTTAAAGGAATTAAGATAAAAGTTAGGAAAATAAACTCCAGGGAAATGTTTTTATGTTGTCAGTTATCTACCGCAATGACTGGAAAATAAAAGACTAATAGAACATTCATCCCTGTGCTCTGTTTGAAAGTCCAACAGCTAACAAAATTGTTAGAAACAGCCATTGTTATAAACTAGTGAATGGATGAAGGAAAGAGTGAATGAATATATAACAGGGACTTCTGCCAGTGTAACAGGATTCTGACAGGATCTTCTAGGTTTTATTTAATCTTCAACATGAGCATGTATAGAGGCAAGTCTCTGTTCAAGACACAGGCAAGACTTCAAACAATACATTTTACATATCTAAGAAGTATTCCTCTTATAATTGGTGAACATTTTTCAGTCCACCCCTATACTGCAATAATAAACCAGACCTTTTAATTACAAATGAAGTCAACTCTTTCCTCTGTAAAGACAGACTCCATTGATGCAAAAGGGAATTACACTAAATTTTGAAGGATAAATAAATCCCTTGAGGTCCACTCTTCCTCTCTCACCAGCATTATGCACAATATATCAGGAATATGGAATTACTTAAGCATGAGAGGGATTCCTCCTACCTCCCCTCGTTGCTTTGTATTCCACTGAGCATGGCTGCCCATAAACAAGCAGCCATTTATTGTTCTATGATTGCCTTACACTCTGAAGGGATTATCTTTTTAATCAAATTTCCATACAGAGAGTAAGATCTATAAGACCGTGAGCAAGACAGACTTAGTGCAAAACCCTGGTGATCTATGAATCCCAGAGTTCCTGCCTTCTCTTAGAAACAGAAAAAGATTCTTCTGATAAAGACTGCCTCTTCTTTCAGCCCAGATGAAGAGTCTAAAGGTTCAAAACCAAACTCTCTGAAAGTCAGCTTTGGTGAGAAAACTTCTGTGGATCCTGCAGCCATGTGGAGACACCTAAGGCAACATTATGGATGCTGAAATCTTCCAAAGGATACCATATACTATTTGAAATTAACTCTTTTTTCTTTCTTTTTTTTTTTTTTTTGGTCTTCTTTTTTCTTTTTTTCTTTTTTCTTTTTTTTTTTTTTTTGGTCTAGGAAGAATAGTTATGATTTTTGTGTATATAAGTAAATTTTCAAAACAGTACACAATGCACAAAAATACATACAGAAGACATTGCACACTTCCAAATGAAATTTCATCTCACAGCTTTCCTGTGTTATATATGTCCCCTTTCAAGTACAGCTGTGCCTCATTCCTCTGGCTTCAGC